>ML832631.1:36830-57265 GCA_009831015.1 Picea engelmannii
CATTTCATTACCGATCCATATTTTCCATAATATATAATATGATAATTAGGACATGCATTAATAGCCTTATACAACATTCCAATATCTTTCATAATGAAAGATAACTCTCGGTATGTGCGAGGTAAATTATTTGACGGTGGTAAGAAAAATTCACCTAACAATCTACAACATAAAAAATAACTAGTTAATGTAAATAATATTAATCATAAATATTGCATCCTTAATTTACACATTAATTGACACTAAAAAATAGAGAAAAAAAATTCAACCTTTACATATATGTAATGAATTATATTGCGTACCTTAGGATTTTTGTGAGACAAGTGTTTGACAAACCATTCAATACCTTCAAGTTCACCAACAACATTACAATAGAGAGAACATTTTTTCTTGAGCCTTCATAAAGGGGTTGTTGTGCCTTCTCAAGTAGAGGTACATCATGAATATAGTCAAAGTTGTCCTCATCAATAGGAGAAAAGATGTCTTTGATCAAAATATTTGTCCCATTATCCTGAATTGTATTATTGGTGTCATATTCTTCCATAGGATTAACTTGATCTTCAATATCCATACAATATTCCTCATCGTGTACAATAGTATTTCTATTACTACTAGGAACATTATCTGAAACCAAACACCTAGGAGGATTTGTCTACATAATTACAAACAATCAATAAAATTAGTGTATATAACAAATATTAAAAAGAAAGAAAAATTTATAAATAAACTAAATACAAAGACATATAATGAATAACTTACCATGGGACGATATTCATACCCCCCTTCAACATGACCATATACCCCTACAATGTTTTTCAACTATTGTTTTTAAAAGTATTCTTCTATTACATCCCCTGAATCGGATGCAAGGTAAATAACATTTCTCATCACCCTTTTCCTCCAATGTCGCTCTTAACTTAGCAAGTGTCCTTTCATATTTTAGAGTAATGTTAACATATGGCATTGTAATTTCCTATTACAACAAAATCCACTGAAGAAATATAAGTACAATATACAAATATATTCTTACAGTAAAAATGTCGTCGCATATTGACCCCATATGTACTAGTGAATTAAACCATTGTCATCATAGATTTATTAAAGGTTTATAAGAGTAGTTAACAATTAGTCAAGAAATAAAAACCATACAATTTTACCACATAAGCTTCAAACATTCACTATAACCAAGTGATAAAATAAAAAAATAAAAGAGAACTAGGCCAAGACAAATTGTATAGTTATTAAATCGAATTGAGTAGACATGTTCATATCTATTTCCTAGACAACAATTTTTGTCCCCAAATAAAATAGGGTCTAAGGGTTAGGGATCTAACGTGGGTATTTAAAAGGAGACAAAGAAATATTAAAATTTTATAACCTTCAAAGTACAAAAAATGGGCTATGTAGATCAAGAATTGGATGTGAAACAAGTAGTTGATAGAAAAAATATTGTTTCATGCATTGAACAATGACCAGAAAAAGATTTTACAAACATCGCACCTACAACAAAATTGTCGAAATCTCTCACCGTCATCGGATTTTCGAAGAATGTTGACCAAGTCAATGATTGTTAAACGCTTTCAAACATGTATTTGGCCTTTTCACATGTGTGTTGATGTGTGTCGAACTTCTGGAAAATTTTCATCATAAGACAGATCTCTCCATAACAACGTTGTACTTACAACGAACATCGAGGAGCCTAAAAAATGATCAAAATTTTAATAATTATGTAGTAATTTTGACGGTATGATCAACTTTATCCTTATCATCATTATATTTTTTTGAATATTTAACCCATATGTACTAGTGATGTTAAATATGTTTCTCGTCGTAAATTAGTTTTCTATATATATAAGCAGCTAGTTATTTGAAATTTAGACATGAAGATAAACAAAATATGTTGGAAACATTATGACATTGTGTTTTCGCTTACTACCCTATAGCCTAGTTTCCTAAATGGCGAGATATAGTGTAAGATAGTTGTAATATTTTGTCCATGATAGACATATAGACTCCAATTTATAAAAAGAAAAGAAATGAGAAGCAAGATCAGGAATGCATCATGTATGAAGAGAGTGTAAGATAATTTTGTTGCTTTTGAAAATCATGCCAAATCATAATCCTTTAGTATGATCAAAAGGTTGATTGGTCCAATTTTACTCAACTAGGGAATTAATAGTCAAGATATATTGTAAGTAAGGCCCTCTCAATTAGAGAGTTGGAATAAAGATGAATCCCATCAATATGAAATAAAATTTTTCAATCCAAAATAGCCAAGGGAAGGAAAATGGGTGCAATTTTGAAGGAACCTTATCTAATGAAGATAATCAAGGTCAACCAACATAAAATTTCAAGTGTGAATATATGCATATTGATTACCCAACCAGTGTATAAATTCTAAGCATGTATATCATATATCTTAATACTATCTAGATGAAGGATATAAATATATATAATGTTGTGTTTTCTTATAAAGTCAATATTTAACATTTAGGATGACATGAATTGCTAGAGTAGGATTTTTTTAGAGGGATTGATCACCCATATGCACACTAACCCTTATTGTATAAGATAAAGTGTTTCAAGTGAGGAGGGATTTTGACTATGCATACAGACAATGCAATGAGCATTGTCGTTTACTCACAACACTATTATGGTGCACTAAAATTTGCAACATGTCTTGGATGGAAACAAAACATATGCATGGATAAATCATTACCTCTAATGAGCATAGTCCCCATTGTGTTAAAGATGAGAAGTGTTGGTCCCCATTATGTTAGATTTATTTCTTTAAGAAGTAGACTCCTTGGCACTATCCAATAAATCACGAAAATTTATCTCACTTGCTTAGCTATGAAAGTACTTGGACTTTGGTAGGAAATGAGTTGTTGTGACAATTTTGAGTAGTTGAGTGGATTTGGTGTGTCTCACTTGATATTCTCAATGATATTGTCACAAGTTAGAAAAAAAATCACTCTAATTCGAGTTCTTAACATGAAATATCATTGATTTATAATTATTTATTTTAGGGATTTTTCAATGGTTTCCATGGGTACTACAAAGCCAATTTCTTTTGAGAGAGTGCCAAGATAAAAAATAGATGAGTGTCAATAGAAGCATAATGGTTTTTGCATTTCAAAACTAGGGTCATAATAGAGATTCAAATAAGTATCATGCAAGTTGCACCTATTTCAAGTTGAAATTCTTGTGGCATGATTATCTCTCTATGATTAATTAGATTGTTGTAGGACCAAATCCATTAAAACTAGAATGGCTATGAAATTTCCAATCTTGGGTCATAATATTGATTCTAAGTAGTGTAATAGAAGTCACAAAAATTTTAAGTGGGGGTTCAAAACCCTTTAAAGGAATTATTTGGGTCCACTTTTCTCTAGGTATATTTAATAGATTGCAACATGACCAATGCCATTAGAAGTAGAGTGGTCAATACATTTCAGAATTGGGGTCATAATAGAAATTATAATCAATATTGAGGAAATTATGGTCATTTCAAATTTGTTTCCCTAAAACACTAACTGCACAAAGGAGCTCCACTAAAAAGTAAGATATTTCTTCAAAACCCTAGTTTTGATTGTGATTCCTTTTTCCAACCAAGATGTGTTTTATAGGAAAATATGATGGTCCTAGTTGAAGAATACATAAAAGAGAAGTCACTTTTCCTAAAGAATTGGAGAACTTGGATAAGACTTAATTTAATATATGATGTGGCTAAAATACCTAACCACAGTGAGAAAAACATTTGGGCATCCGTTGGAGCTCTACAACTCTTCCCTGGGGTTTCAACTTCCTCCTTAGGGTTTCTCGTGCTTCATGGTTGCAGCTGGAGGAGGGAGCATCGCTCCATCCTACAGTCAAATATTAGCAAGAAGACAAGCTGGCCCACGCGGACCTACCTCCTCTCAACCTCCCATAACCCCTGACACATATGCCAATTTGAATAATGACAAAGGGAAACAATTGGTTTCAAATCCTCACACAATAATGAAGGACCCTGCAATATCCTGAACCACAACCCATTCTAACACTAACAAATTATTTCCCAAAGAAACCAAGAATCCAAAATATGAAATAAGAACAAACAAGATAGGCAACTATATTTAGCACATGCAAGAGCATGCATTCATAGGAAAGTTCTTGGGAATTTGGCCAACAGAAAAATCACTAACATGGTGGAGCAACACAACTTGGAAGTTGAAAGGCCAGATAGATTTGAATCTCAACGCCAAAGAATTATTCACTGCAATTTGTTACAATCTAGAAGATCATGATTGAAGTTTTGAAAACAGACCTTACTTCTTCAACTCGACGAGGCTTCACATCCGACCATGAATGAAAATTTTCTCACCCGAAAAGGAATACTTCATGAAAACTTCAATCTGGATCCGCTTATACTCCCTCCCCCATGAATTTTTGGATGAGGAGATCTTTGAAGGAATAGGTAACACTCTGGGAAGCTTTGTCAAAACCTCAAAAATCAAAAAAATCAGCCACTATACAACTTATTCTCGCATATGTCTCTACATGGATCTCACCAAGCCATTTCCAGACTCCATAATCCTCTTTTATCAGGATAACGAATGGGTTAAAACACTAGATTACAAACACATCCCATTTCGTTGCAGGTGATGACACGAACATGGCCACCTCTTTAGGGATTGTCCCCTAATTTTCCAGAACAGATCCATGCCCCCAAAATCTAATCGATATACAGATGGATTTGAGAAATTCCAATCCTTGAAGAAATCCAGGCGAAACCCCAACCCCCAATATACAAATAAGGGTTTCAACTCTCACAACTCCTATGGCTCACTTTCATAAGAGACAGAGGAAATAAATCCCCAACACCATCCAGATCCAGTGATAGACCAAACTGTTGGAGTTACTTCACACACACCTAGGATTTCTTTTTCCTAAGGTTTTTCCTTGTTCATTAGTCATAATTAGTCATTATCGATTCCCCTATATTTTAGGGGAGAATATTCCACCTAGAGAATATTCTCTTTAGTTGACACTTCAGTTTGACTATTTGAGTTGAGTCTAGATGTTGCATTGTTTTTGTCACCATGCAACATTGGGATCATCACCATGCTAATGCTCAATTTACTTGGTTTCATCACCAGACTGGTGCATTACCATTGATTCCTTGATCTACTCCTCAATACACTATGTTTCAGTCTGTTAACTTAAGACTAGTTGACTAGTTAACTCAGCTAGGTGGAAGTTCACTCCCGTAACTGCTTGAGAGACTAGACTAGGTGGAAGTTCACTCACGTAACTGTTGGTGTGTGTCTAGATCAATATAGACCACCACTATGGCACATTGGTTCTCCTACAATGTGCATTAATTGAGTTATACAGAGTATATCATGTGTAAATTATTCATTATTCATTACGATTAATGAGAATTCTTCCATTCTTTCTCTCTTGCTTCTTCTTTCTCAATTTCTCTCTGCAAATGTGTGTGGTATTTTCTAGCTAGATTTATTTTGTGCAGGTTCAACACATTTACAAAAGAACCCAATGAAAAATCGTCATCATAGGACCATGTCAAAAGGCATAATACCATGACACAAAATTTATCTTCCTAGTAGGATGAAGAAATGGAACAACAAGACGATCAACTGGATTCAAATGAAGGCAAGGAGACGGATCTGGGAGAACTTGACCTCAAATCAATAGAAAAATCATGCAAACAGAAAAATGCCAACTCGATCTCTGAACAATGAGTGAAACTCCTAAACAAATCCCTGGTATGCAATCAGATCTTCAATGAATCAACATCACAAGGTATGACTCAAAATAATCCCTCAAATTCTTCTCTAGGAATTAAACCATCCTCTTTGATTGATCCAGAATATATTTGCATAACAAAATGAATACATGTTATTATCAAAATATGCTTAACATGGAATAACATATATACAATAAAATTGGTTTCTATTCAATAAGGAAATAAGCTGAAACTATAAAATGCAGCGGAAACAAGCTTGCTAGAATGGTGGCGGCTTATCTTTGAGAAGATATGTGATGGTTGCACTCATTCGCAAGAATATGATTACAATGAGGCTCCGAAATAATTTTTACAATAAACAAGAATGTCAAAAACCCTAGACATCCAAAAAACCTAACCCTAGAAGATGAAGTGCCAAAAGTCATGTGGGCCGCGTTTGGGTAAGTTAGTACATCAACTTTCTGGGGTCGTAACTTTTGCATACGAGCTTCGTTTATCTCCATTTTAGGCACACGATAGCCCATTGGAAATTTCTATCCGAGGACTACACATTTTTATTCTATCTATCAAAGGTCATTCTGACTGTGGTGAGCCCTACGTTGTTTAGGGCCTCAAAATGGCCCCGCAAGTTAGGGACTCAAAAACTAAGGAAAAACTACCAAACTGGAAAAATGCCAAAATGAGCCAGTTGGAATAGGTGGGAGGCCACTGACATCCATATGGATCAATCGTCCCCCCATATGAAGAAATGGTACCCATTGCATTGATTTCCCCCATCTGATGAGGAAATTTCTACTGAATTTGGCCCCGGATGAGCCACTTGCCTTGGTGCAGGAGCTACCTTGATTTGACAAACTGATAAAGATGGATCCTTTGTTGGAGAGATCCATTGATCTGTTTTTCCACAATATGATCACGGGATTCATGTTGTATGCATTCGGGGTTGATCTCTGTCGGTGTCAGTTGCTCTGCTATCTCTGAGTTGTCCAATAATGATCGAAAATACAGTCAAAGGATATCCACGTTGAACATTGGGTGCAAGCCAAGGAAAGGAGGAATGTTGAGCTCGAAAGCATTATCACCCACAAACTTGGTGATGGTGTACGACCCATAACATAGTGGGTGAAGCTTCTGATGGGGTCATGTAAGGCACTCTTTTTGCAGGTGCAACCAAACTTTGTCGCCCACCTGAAACTTATGTGGCACCCGATGTTGATCATGGTGTTGTGTGTACTTGTCATTGGAATTATGTAGGATATACTGAACCTGTTGGCAGATGTGTTGGATCTGCTCAATGAAACGTGTGTCTTTGTCAACTTCAATTGGAGAAGGAGATGATTCGATCAAGGTGACCACAAGGGGTAGTGCAACATCTATGGGACCCAATGGTTGGAATACCAACCCCACCTACAAGGGGTTGTGGTCGGTTGATCTATGCAGGGCTTAGTTGTAGCTATGTTGAACATAAGGGATACTCTCATCCCATGTGCGAGGGTGCTTGGAATTATACATGCGCAGGATATGCACAATCATTCGATTTATGACCTCGGTTTGGCCATCTTTCTGGGGGTGGAATGTCGTGGATTTGGTGAGCTTGGTGTCTAGCAGTGACTAGAGGCTTGACCAAAATGTGCTAAGAAATTGACTCTCCCGATATGAGACAATGGTTTGTGGGATTCTAAAATGTTTCCAGAATCATTCAAAGAAGAGCTTTGCAGTGGCCTCTGATGTGATGCTCTTCTTGCAGGAAACCAAAATCGCCATCTTAGAAAATTGATCCACAACCACAAAAACACAGTCATTGCCCTGCTTGACGGACGAGAGGCCAGACATGTAGTCCATTGAGATGGATTCCCATGGCTTGTCAGGAGTAGGCAGAGGGGTGTACAGACCCTGTTTTTTAGTGGTCGATTTGGCAATCGCGCAGGGAGTGCAGGACCTGATATACTTCCTGACCTCTTGTCGAAGTTTCAGCCATTAGAAATGTTTATGAAACATTGCCACTGTCTTTTCGACACCGAATTGTCTTGCCACCCAACTGTAGTGGGATTCCTAGATCAACTTCTCTCCCTCGCTTGATGGAAGGCAGATATGGCCCAGATGGCACAACAACTCATCCTGAAGATGGAAATTAGCGATAACTATGTTTGCGCCCAAAATTTGGTAGGTTGTGGAGAAGTCTGAGTCTGTATCATTGAGTTGGGGCCATCCATAGGTCTCATGGCCACAAGAGTCTACCACCATGGTGAGTGTCGCGACTGGTGGTCTACTGAGGAAATCAATGATGTGGTTGGTGCTTTCCATTTTATACTTGATGTTCAGGTGGAATTGTTGTAAGTACGTGGACCACTTCTGATGGCGACCATTCTGCAATTTTCCTTGTGTCTGCATGAAATGCAGTGGCTTATGATCAGTGTGGATGACTGCCTTCTTCCCAAGAATGTAATGTCTTCACTAATGGAAGGCTTTCACAATGGATTACATTTCTTTGTCGTAAGTAGGGTACTTATGGACAACATATGATAGCGTCTCACTATGATAGGCCACATGGTGGTCGTGTTGAGTGAGAATGGCGCCCACAACATAGTTTGAAGGATCTGTCTCGATCTCAAAGGGTTGTTACAGGTCCGGTAGTGAAATTAATGGGGTGGAGCAAAAGTGTTTCTTTAAATCATCGAACACTTTTTGTTGGGACCAACCCCACACAAATTTCTCCTTACCACCACCCCTGGTTACTTGGCTGAGGGCCCATGCAATATGGGAGAATCCCAACATGAACCTGCGGTAGAAATTGGCAAGGCCCAAGAAGCTCTGAAGCTCAGTGAGTTTGGTTGGGACTGGCCATTCATTGATGACTTGGATTTTGGCTGGATCCACATGTATGCCATGTTGATCAATGATGTAGCCCAGGTAATGAACCATTTCCATGCCAAAGGAGTAGTTTTCCATGTTGGTGTAGAGCCGGTGCTACCGCAGGGTGTGCAAAACCTGCTGAATATGCTACAAGTGATCTGCCCAAGTATTGTTTTAAATGAGGATGTCATGTAGATACACCACTACAAAAGTATTGGTGAATGGTCACATGATATCGTCCATCATCCTCATGAAAGTGGGTGGAGCATTTGTCAAACCAAAGGGCATGACCAACCATTCAAAAAGACCTTCCTTTGACTTGAAGGTGGTCTTCCATAAATCTGTATGTTCTATTGGGACCTGGTAGTATCTAGACTTCAGATCAGTCTTACTGAAGTATTTGTTCCTCATGAGTTGATCAAGGAGGTCATCGATTCAGGGAATCGAGTAACAGTTTCTGAATGTCATTTTATTCAGGGTCTGGTAATCAATGCAGATTAGCTAGGTTCCATCTTTCTTTTGTACTAGCACGATTTGGCTCCCACAAGGTGATGATCTGGGATGGATGTGCCCCTTATGGAGCAATTCTTAGATCTGTCACTTGATCTCCTCATTCTCTAACAAAGAGCATTGGTATACTGGCCCATTGGGCAGCGGTGCATCGGAGGTCAGATCGATGGGGTGCTTGACCTGACAGTGCAGAGGTACCCTGGTAGGTGAGGAGAATATATCTGAGTATTCTTCCATGACCTTATCCACTTGCTTTTTCTTTGTGGAGAGGTTGACCGTGTAGACCCTGGATGTGGCTCCGATCTTTTGCTCATTCTGAGAGTGAATCACGAAGATGACAAACTTCCCGATCTAAGAGATGACCTTTCTACATTTCTTGGCAGAGATCAAGGAAATAACATTGGGTGGGACTGCCTCGGGTATCCTGTAAAATTTCTTGTTCAAAGTAATAATAAAACCGTGAGGCCTAAAATCATACACAACATGATGTTTCCATAAATATGGTTGGCCCAAAATAACATTAAAAAAATTAAGAGGGGCAACATCAAACAATACCTCATCTTTGGATGGCTTGATGCCATATGATAGGCGACATTGTTGGCTAACGCGAATGTCGCTTCCTTGGTAAATCCATCCAATGGTGTAGGGTTGTGGGTGTGGCATTGTCAACAAGGAAAGTCTCTTGACAACCTATGATGAGATGATATTCTTCTGGCTATCGCTATCAATGATGAAGTGCAACAGGGTAACCTTCACCCACATCTCTGAATGAAAAATGTGCTCGTCTTCCCTTGGCTCATCTGGTTCACCAGGCTGGAGCTTGGTGGTAGCAACGATAACACTAGGTTCTGTGTCTATGATATGTCTCCCCCTTTCTGATTCTGACTCATAGTCGGAACCTGCATATGATTCAAAGTATTTCACCTCAGCCACTAGAAACTACTTCGAGTGGCAATCAACATTGTTATGCCAGGGTCTCTTATGTAAGTCACACCACTTCTCGGTATCTTTCTTTGTCTTTTCAGTGTCCTTTGCTTGCAGCCTGGACTGGTTGTCCCAAGGTTGTCTTTATTTGCCTTGTCCTTTTTTCTACAGATTGGGGCTTCCCTTTCCTGTCTATTGCTGTGAGGGGTTCCCAGGCCCAAATTTCCATGTCTTTTGTTTAAGCTTCTCCTAGATTTTGATGGCATATTGGTAGGTCGCGCCCAAGGATGAGATGTCCATAAACTCCATTTTGGCCTAGATGTATCTATGCAGACCTCTGCAATACTTGACCACCAAATGTTTCTCAGAATATTTGATACCCATCTTGGTGTGCAAGGTATGGAAGATATTTGTGAACTTGGGCACTGCTTGGTCTATTTCCTGCAGCAGCGTGGTCCATTTTGTGTATAGGTAATCATAAATTCCAAGAGGGTAGTATTGTTCCTTAATAGCATCCCTAAAGGACTCCCAGGTGACTGCGACTATAAATAACGAGGGTTTCTTTGTTTCCTTTTGCTCACAGAAAGTTTCCCACCAATATTTGACATGGGGGACGACTTTGAGGAGCACAAAAGTAATTTGTTCTCTATTCGAGAAGTTATGGACAGCGAAATACCCTTCCAGTAGATTCAACCATTTGTCTACCGCATCTGCGTCTATCTGACCTTCAAATATAGGAATATCGAAGTTAATTTGTACCTTGAAGGTGGCGGCGCCTCCGTTTGAGGAAGATGTGTCGCATGTTGGTAGTCGCCGACGGATTTGCACAAAACTATCCATCGCCTCGTTCCTTTGCTGCATGAGGGATTCCTCGAGAAACATTTTGAAGGGATCTCTTGTCCTGTCATCTTTCTTTTCTTCTTCCATGAGAGTTCATTTGGGCGTGTGAGAGATTTTGTCCTCAAGAGAAACAAGCTCGAGACCCTATTCTTTGTACCCTAACCTCGTTGGGGACATGCATTAAGAACGACAAGGAGTAGACCTCTTTGATACCACTGATCTAGAATATATTTGCAGAACGAAATGAATAAATATTATTATCAAAATATGCTTAACACAAAATAACAGATATACAGTAAAATTGGTTTCTATTAAATAAGGAAATAAGTTGAAACTATAAAATGCAGCGGAAACAAGCTTGTTAGAATGGTGGCGACTTATCTTTGAAAAGATATGTGACGGTTGCACTCATTCGCAAGAATATGATTACAATGAGGCTCTGAAGGCATTTTTACAATAAACAAGAATTTCAAAATCCCTAGACATCCAAAAAACCTAACCCTAGGAGATGAAGCGCCAAAAGTCATGTGGGCCCCGTTTGGGTAAGTTAGTACATAAAATTCACAGGGTCGTAACGTTTGCATACAATCTCTGTTTTAGGCACACAATATCCCATTGGAAAGGTCTATCCTAGGACTACATATTTTGTTGCTATCTATAAAAGATCATTTGGATTGTGGCGAGCCTTAAAAAACGTTGTTTAGGGCCTCAAAATGGCCTCGCAAGTCAGGGACCCGAAAACTAGGGAAAAAACTGCCAAACTGAAAAACTACCAAAATGAGCCAGTTGGAATAAGTGGGAGGCCACCCAAATCCATATGGATCATCGCTACCTCCAAATATCTCTTGGGAGGAGAAGAATAAAAAAGGAAGACTCTCTAACAAGCAACTGCTCAAAAATATCAGAGAATGTCTAGTAAATTAAGGGTGTATTTCTCTAACAACAGACAAGTACTTCCCAACCCCCCACCTTCTTCATGAAATTTATCTCCTGGAATATAACGGACCTAAATGGTAAGACTAAACAAAGTCCCCTTCAACACAAAATTTCTGAGGAAAATCCATCTTTTATCATGATCCAAGAAACCAAATGTCCCCATTCTTTAATCCTCTCCTTATCACCCTAGTTGTGGATTGGATCCCAAGCAATGGCCATTGATGCCAATAGTACCTCAGGATTCTTTGCCCTACTTTTGAACCCGAACAATTTCATTATTTCCCACTTCTTCACAACCAAGCACTCTATCTCAGCAAAATTCCAACTCATTGGCTCCTCCACTATCGACTTCCTCACCAATGTTTATGGAACGTCCATAACTTCATACAAATCCTTCTTCCTTGACTCCTTGCCTTCCCATCAAACCATAACCTCCAAACACCATTGGATTCTTAGAGGTGACTTCAACCTTACAACCTCTCTTTCTGAAAAAAAAGGAGGTATCCTACGACTCAATTAGGACTCTCTCAGCTTTAATAATATTATCCAATCCCTCAATGTGGTGGACATAGAAACTTCCAATGGAACCTTCACTTGGAACAATCGACGCCACAACCACCATCAAGTTGCCTCTCGCCTTGACCGCTTTCTTGTCTCCAACTCGATCCTCCTAAATAATATGCATCCTTCTGAATCCATTCTCCCCTTCACGGGCTCTAATCATTGGCCTATTCAGCTCCACCTTGACCTTCATGGTAGCCCTATCAATCACCCATTTTGTTTTGAAATCCTATGGATAACCTCACCCAATTTCCTAGAAAACTTCAAAACCTAATGGACCAATTTCAATCCTCCCTCTCGCTCCCCTATGCATTGCTTCCATCAAAATCTCAAATATATCAAACAACAAATCAAGATTTGGAACAAGGATACTTTGGGAAATATCCTGCAGGAGAAGCTCAAACTAACCCAGAAAATGGAGCAACTTCAACAAGTCATAATAAATGAAGGTAGAACTAACTCACTCGTGCAAGAAGAGAAACACCTTCAAGCTCAAATAAGTGATAGATAAATCTAGGAGGAGATCCTCTGGAAATAGAATTCTAGAATCAGATGGCTCAAAGAGGGGACAAAAAGCACAAAGTTCTTCCATCGGTCAATGATTCAACACAGGCACCACAATTGTATCACTTCCCTAAAAAATAGGGCCAATGCCTAACTGAGCATATGGATATGGAAAAGGAGTTGGTCACCAAATTCCAAACTCTCCTCATCGAACCGTAAGAGAACCACAACCATACCATTCAAATAATCATCCAACACATTCCTCGCCTTGTCACCTCGGACCAAAATGCCACCCTCATGAGACCCATTACTTTAGAGGAAGTCCAACAAGTAGTGTTTGACATGCCAAAAAACAATTCCTCGGGGCCTAATGGATTTACAACCTACTTTTACTAAGATTGCTAGCCATTCATTCACTGATATGTATGGGAAGTAGTCGAGGAATCTTGTCTCCACACCAATGTTCTCCCAGCCTTAAATGATACCTTCTTAGTTCTCATTCCAAAAGAAGACAAGGTTAAGGAACCCAACAAATTCCACCCAATTTCTCTTTGTAATGTCATCCATAAAATCATCACCAAAACTATTGCAAACTAAATCAAGCCTCTTCTCCCCTCCCTAATCTCTCCTAAAAAAACAAGATATGTCAAAGGTATACAGATTCTTGATGGAATCATCCTCACTCACGAATTCGTACATTCTCTCAAAACCTGAGGCACTCTTGGAATGCTTCTCAAGTTGGATCTTTCAAAGGCCTTCAATAAGATTAATTGGCAGTACATCCACCTCACCCTTTGAGCCTTTGGTTTATCACCTCCCTGGATTAAGTGGGTCCTCTCTCTAACCTCCTTGACTTTCTTCTCCATCCTCATCAATGGCTCCCCTTCTCAACCTTTCTCCCCTACCCGCGACATTTGGCAAGGAGACCCTCTCTTTGTTTATTTTCATCTTAATCGCGGAGGGACTAGGCAGAGCAATCAAAAATTCCATTTAAAAAAAAAATAAAAGGAATTTGCCTCCACGATGACGATCATAACTTATCTCACCAGCAATTCATCAACGACACTCTATCCATAGCGCAACCCACTGTATAGGAAGCTAAATCCATCTAGAAGGTTCTCACTGACTTCGAAAAAGCATCAAGAATGGATCTCAATACCACTAAGTCTCAACTCTTCTTTTTTCACACCCATTCGACCATCCAAATACACATAACCTGAACCCTCGATTTCCAAAGAATCTCTCTTCCTTACAAATACCTTGGAGCCCCTCTTACAACCAATAGTCTTTGATCCTCTTCCTGGGAATATTTTTTGACTAGACTCAATTAAAATATGGCCAATTGTTCCTTAAGAGTGCTTAATATCCCTAGAATATTACTACTCCTAAAAAATTTCCTCCAAGCAATACCTCTATATATTTTCTCTTATCTGGCGGCCCCTAAATCCATCCTAAAAAATATATGTAATATTCAACTATCTTTTCTTTGGGAGGGATCAAGAAAAGAAAAGAAATGGGAATTTCTTGCTTGGGAAAAACTCTTCCTCCCAAAGAACAGAGGAGGATTGGGGCTTAGAGATCCTGAAACTATAAGCTATGTCCTAGGAGCCAAAACATGGTGGAGATAGTTGTCTTCCAAAGACACTCTGTGGGCATGTATCTGGAACAAAAAATATCGTCTAAATCTGGACTCAAATAATCTTAGTCGACTCTCAGACAAGTTCAAGGGCTCTCATATTTGGAACACATCCTGGAAAAACAAAGAACTCATATGTTCTCACTGTTTCTGGGAGGTCAAGGATAAAAATATTTCACTCTTCTAGGAAGATGCCTAGCAACAACTCCATCTGCTTGAACAAGATAATGGAATCGAGGAGCTCAAAGATAGAATGACTAGTCAAAATAGATTGTTTCTTTCTCAATATTGGCTTCCCTCCCAACCAAACAAGATTTGGATAACTTGGCTCCCAGAGGAGCATTGGCAACCCCTTCCCCCCCAAATAAATTGGGACTCATTTTGGTAGAACCTATCTGAAAGGAAAATTTGCATCCATCCACAACATGACATCCATCGATGGGGGAACATATCAACAGGTTGTTTCACACTCAAAGAAGTATATCAACTGGTCTCTAAGGATCAATCGACCCTAGCCCAAGAACCTTGGATCAATATTTGGACTCAAAAGCTATGGCCAAAAGTCTCATTTTTTATTTGGCTTCTATTTCATGGAAAAATCATAACTTGGGACAATCTTCTTAAAAGGGGATTTCATGGACCAAAAATCTGCCATCTCTTCAAATATTATGAAGAAACAATCAACCACTTGCTAAAATATTTTCCCTACTCCTCAATATGGGACCAAGGATATCTTCTCTTTCTCACTTCATATCACAACAAAGAAAAATTAGTAGACACCATAATTCAATGGAAAACTTCGACCTTCACCAATCCTATAGTCAACCGAGCCTGGCATCTCCTACCCTACTTCACTCTTTGGATAATATGGAAGGAACGAAATAAACGCATATTCAAGAATGCCTCCTCCTCAGAAGAAAACACTTGGACTCATATCCAACAAAATATCAAATAAAAGGTCCTCTTGACCACATTGACACCCTAGTATTTGCCTATCTCTCCCCAAGACCTTCAGATCATTCAAAGTATCAACATCCATTCCCCTTCTTGCATCCCCACCCCTCCCCCTCTCATTCCTTCTGCCCCGCTGTTATGGACCCCTCCCACAAAGGGCTTCCTCAAACTCAACTTTGATGGCGCCTCAAAAGATAATCCATGACCTGCTAGCTATGAGGAGTTTTCCGCACCAATGAAGGAAAAATCCTTAGGATCTATGCCATCTATATAGGAACTGAAAGTAACAATGTTGAAAAATTGCAAGCCTTAGAAGTTGGGCTCCTCATCGCTATCATAGAACACTACCATCTGATAGTCATTGAAGGCGACTCACAACTGGTGATTCACATACTTCACAAGATCCAACATGGAACCTCACCCAACAAAATCACTACCAATTGGAGAATCCAAGCCACCCTGGAATGCCTTAACAACCTCATCCCCAAAATTGATGTGATTATTCCCTCCCATGTGAAACGCTCAACCAAAAAATTAGTCGACCGCCTAGTGAATGAAGGGATAAACAGAGAAGACAATTCATTGGACCTCGATTGGAATCTTGTCCCCCCCTCCCCCATCAAGATCGACTATACCACTCTGGCCCTAGAATATTTTTCTCCCCAATATCTATTGGTTGGGAAGCCACTGGCCTTGGGGCTCCCACCCAGGCTAGGCTTCCAAGCATCGGCTCCACCAACCACCGAAAAAAATCCCCCCCTCCACTTGGCCTCTGCATGATGAAACATTTATGCAGCGATCCTTTGGCCTGTATGTCCCTGCCTCCAAAAAAAATTGATCAATTCATCCCTCCCCGACGAGATTCTCAGGTACGTCGATGGGTTCCTAGCAAAAAATCCCTCCATATCAGTCAAATTGGCTTCATAATGGCCTTATCCATCACTCATCTGCATGGTCTTAACTTCACCCCACTCACCGCACTCTTTTATATGATCTCCCACACGATGGACACACCATAGTTATTTCTTACCACCTCTAGGTTTGGTATGACCACATTTCCTTCCTACTTCAAATTTTTTCTCACCTGGTTCTGTATGCCCACACTCATACTCTCCCCATGCCCCTCTACCCACCTGATTACCCCCTCTCTGCAACACCAATGGATCGAGGAGGTTGTTCCCATAGTGGGCGTGGTAACTCCTCTGTTCCAAGGGGTCACATGGAATCCCATCTCATTACAGTAGCCGAAAACTCATCCGACTCCTATCGTGCACATACACCTCCTCAAATCTAGGCTGAAATCAATTTAGTGGAAGAAGATGTTCGAGTCCTTGGGAGTTTTGTCACAGATGAGGAGGTTCGGTCCAACACAAGATCTTGGGTTCTATAAAATGGGGGAATTCTCTCCCGTGAATCCCAATATCTGTGAACCATTGAACTCTATTGGCGGATGAAATCACTTCTGGGACAAACCCTTGTAGACATAAATGATGACAAAGAAGAGATTATGCTCCATCTTGATGAGATGCAGTAGCAGATTCAACTCCTGGACCACAAGCTGAACCTGATGGAAAGGAAGATCATCAAAATCGACCTATATTTTTTCGCAACACCTCCTACCCAGGTGCATGAGGAGGCTCGGTCATCCAATACTTAGTTTCTTTCTTATCAAAAGATTTATTTTTCATATCTTAATTCAGTTTTCAGGTCATGGACTTTGGTCCATACCTCGCAAATGTCTAGATAGGCATCTATATAGTCCAAAATTAAGTCATACTGAACATTTTAGATATAGCTAGTGTTAGTCCTCTAGATATAAAATATTGTTTTCATGCAAAACACTAGTCAAACTATTGCACTATTGTTGGTCTGGTTTCCCTAGTGGCAGGCCAACATCATGATTTTTTGTTGTATTTTCAATGGCAATATAAATAGATATGGATTATTGAAAAAAACAAATTAGTAGATGATGTTTCCATATGATGGAATTCATTTAAATATGGAAAGATATCAATCCTTATAGATGAATTCAATCTAGAAAAGTAATTTTAGATAGGTGGTCTCATGTCATGAAGAAAGATAAAAAGAGTTGCAAGGGCTAATTTTCATGTGAAAACCTCATACTACAATTTCATGGATGTCTACAACATGAGAAGGTCATTATTTCTATAAACCCTAATGGTAAGCATAATTTCATCAATGTCGACTTGGACAAAATGTTAATATCTTGTAAATCATATCTGGGGCACACAAGTTTATGGTGAAAATGTTTAAATTTAAAAAAAATTGAATATTACAATGGATAAGTATGCTTTGCATTCATATTTTTATTCTATAGATATGGAAGAGGTGGATATTATTCTTTATTACACTTGAATGTACTTACTGGACATAGTTTTTTTTTTTTCGGCTGGAAGAAATGACAACTAATCGGGCTCGTATTCACATGACACATGCTCGTGTTTTCCGACTGCTAATACTATAAACTCCAGTAATTCCAATGTGTCCCCTCACGTTGAACATAAGGTAATTTGATGGTTTTGAACTGGTGACTTCACATAGCATAGTACCTTAACAGTACACTCCATCACTGATTGTTTTACACCCTAGGGGATACTTACTAGGAATAGTTAATGTTAATGTGGAAAATATATTTATAAAGCTTTGGTACAAGAAAAATAAAATTTGTAGAATATTTCTTTTATTAATCAGCAAGGGACTAAGGTAGCACATTAAAAAATCCTTGTAATGAAACTCATTTCAGTACCTTTAACCATGTTCGATTAAGTGTCCAAGGTTGAATAAGAAGAAGAGTGGACTATAGGAGAGCCTTGGGAAGGGAGAAATAAAAAGGAAGAAGATTATACAAAGTTGCATTTCTCAAAGGAACCATAGGGTGAAGAGTGAAAGAATGAAAAAACAAATTGATAAGGTTATTTCATATCACCACCCGCACCACCCTAAGAAACAATAGTCCTCAAGGTAAGGCCATGGGCATCAATGGACTTACTATGGATTTGCATTGGACCTAAAAATAATTTGGTATAGAGGTACATAGAGGGATAAAAGAAATGAGTGGAGATATCAAAATAGCATAGTGATGATCGAGAATCAAAAGAGAAACCACAGTTGATATAAATGTGGTAAGGAATAATATGGAACACATGTCTAAATCTCACTAGGATGGATGGGTTCTCATGCCTGGTACTAGTTTATAACATTACTTATCATAGCATATTATATGACTTCCATTTATGTTTTGAGGATGAAACATGTGAAGGGGGATGGAATGTAATGTAGGGAACTGCCTTGAGAGGATAATTAATGTAATATTAGTACTTAGGAAGGCACTTAAGGGATATCATTAATGTAATATGGCCATAATCATGTAATAAGACCCACTAGGTAGTTGTTGTGTAATGCCCCAAATGGATTAATTAATAAATATAATTAAGTAATGTAATTTAAGTCATTAATGTAATAAAGATAATTAAATAATTGAAATCATTAATTTAATTAAGTTAATTAGATTTGATCATTATTTAATTAATATATTAAATTATGTAACAATAAATGAAATGATTATTTACTTTTTTTTTAAGAAAAAAAAGTCATTGCATAATTCTATTAATCTTGTACATAATATTACATACTGTGGTTTCTGCCATATGGTGCCTATAGGCACCCCAATTTTCCCCCAAACAAAATTACATCCCAAGTATCCCCCAAAAAATTGGGCACATCTTTCCTTGCTTCCCTACTCTCCCATGAGTTATGGCTCTTAGTCCCCATAGGGTGTACATCACATACAAATTCGCTCCAAGAGAGTATACCACACATACTGAATTAATCAAAACATAAGAGTTCTACACTGAAATGGACTAAATGGTTCACTAGTCAGTGCTACTATCCCAACTTTGATTACTGCATTGCCCCCCTAGGGGAGATCCTTCACCAAGGGATGGTGCTCATCCGCCCCTAAGACTTAGAGGGACCCTCAAGGCCTGTGGCAGGCGGGTGGTCATGGTCCTCGTCCTGAATAAAAATGGGGCTCTCTTGGGTCCCCAACAGGTCTCTCTTTTTCTGTTGAGGCACTGTCTGGTTTGGATTCTCATGCTGATCTTTTTCAATAAAAGAAACACAAAATTTCTTCTTGCAGAAAAGTTCAAATTTGGCTTCTAGGAGTCTTACCGATTGTCTGAGTTGTTCATTATCTTGTCGTTGTTGAGCCAATGCTTGGAGGAATTCATTCTTCTATTGAACCATGGCCTAGGCGATCATGTCTTTGGTGTGCCAGTTCACCTCAGCCAAACTGAAGTACTTTGTCTCCCGCGTCCTTGTCTGACCAGGGTCTGGGATCCATTCTCGAGCCTCAGCTAGGATTTCTTCCTCTGATGTCCATTGTCTCTTTATATTGATAGCCCTCAGTATCCCCTCCATTTTTGTTTTTCCTTTTCCGAGAGTCTGGACTATAAATTTTCCTTGGCCTCAAACATGGTCGATTATGTTCTGGCTGTTGAGCGGGTCCTCCTCTGTGAAGGTTGGTGCTCGGCTCTCTGGGTTTCTTGATCCCAACTTCCTGAACCTGACGCTTTTCCCCAAACCAGTTAGGGATAGCCTAGTATCCTCCTCATGTTTCCCAATTCTCTTACGTCCACCTTCCTTCCCACCCTCTTCCTCTGCCAACACGACTTTGGTCTTACTCTAATGAGTCAGCCTCCACTAGATTTAGCATGAGAAATAGGAGACCCTGTTGATTAAGGTTGGTTGTCATTGATGTCAACCCTTAAAGAAATCCCTGTAGCACAAAGGCTTGGGTAATGGACCCAATATTGTTTGATGTAAATATCACTCATTATTGTTTTTTCATGGTTGATAAGAAGTAAATATGGATGAAATCCAAAGTGGTCCCCTTATGGTGAAATCCCTCACGGGAAGACACTTTGTGGAGTAAGAGAACCCATA
>ML832631.1:80132-91714 GCA_009831015.1 Picea engelmannii
GGTTATTAGCCAACTCATTAGGGTTTCTCTTGCTTCCCAGAGTCTTCTATTCTCGTCAGGTTCACACGTGGAGGTAAATACCTCCCGCAACTACCATAATATTAACACTAAGGTCACCCCGACCAATAAGAAGTGCATCCTCATCACTATAGACTGGTCCTGGAAGTGAGCATCCCATCAAACTGTCAGTCTCCACAACCTGGTCTAACAATGGAATCTCCAATAGAGGTGGCTCACTCTCCTCATACTGATAGGTATGTGTATCGTCAACTGGCTCCAAGTCATGCCTCTCTTACTGGATCTATGGATCCATATGTCCCTTGTGTATAATCCCCACATAGGGCTCCTCCATCGTATTAGAAATGCCACTGATATCCTCATGTGTCGTGGTTGTCATCGGTGTCTGAGAAGATGGAAAATGTGTCACTGTCATCATAGAAAGCTCATCATCCTCCATACATGACTTCTTGGAAGCCATGTCTACACCTAAGGGTAGGTCATCCAACCTCCTAATCTCGTCATGTCTAAGTGCCAACACATATGAATCCTCACAACTGTCACCACTATACTGAAGTGTTGGATCCTCAACACTGCCTGATAGGGAAGATGAAGAACATGCGCTACCATCCTGTCCATCTAACTACTCACGCGCATCCTCATTATCATGAGCATCACTATTAAGGTATGATGTGGAATCCTCAACATCGGTTGATGGGGTCTCTTCACCATATGCACCATTAGCCTTTTTCCTTGGCACCATCACCTTTTTGTCCACTAATACTTGGGGTTCATACCACTCAGGATGTTTAACGGTGCAAAAATCCTTGAATGACATGTCTGCATGAAATGTCGGACCAAGCCCCTAATACTCCCTCAAACAATCTGCAAACTCCTCATCATGTCTTTTATGTCCTGTTTGTTGCCTCTTTGAACCACTAGCTCCATTAATCCCTACATTGTTTTGAAGGCTTGCTATAGCCTGTCGCAACTGTTGTCGCCTCTGTGCAATCATATTACAAATATTCCTCACGGTGTCCTCCATATCTGATCTGAACTTTTCTTTCTACTACTGCATATGAAGGTATAAGTGCAAGTTATCACCGCTGAAATTTAGTGGAAACAATATGAAATAACTCCTCACTGATTTTCCCATTAGGCTGGCAGGAAAACCAGCTCTGATACCATTGTAATGTTCCTAACTCGGCTAGTCTAGGAAACACTGCTAAACTATCAAATCCAATGTCTGATCTGATACTCTGGGGGTTTCTGGATGCGTTTGAGTTAATGTTTTAACATGCTTGGTGATTTTCGCATCTGCATTTTATTCAATTAATGTTTAGGAAGAAGATATGATACATAAAGAATAAGGAACAAACACCATCTCATTCATATGTATTATGAGGGAAAGTAGCAGGAAATACAATAATATGTTGAAAGAAAATGAAATCGTCAGTTAGATCTCGTGGATCGTCACTGGAATAAAAACAACTAATATAAAATACCCGTGATCAGATGATGAAAGAAGATCTACGCATGCAGGGATAGATCAACAAAGCAGTTCCAGAAACTCACGACAACTGTTGCAACTCTAGAAAACTCGCCCTGGTGGCTATACTCGACAGAATCGCCTGGAAACTGTCCCAGATTGAGCGCCCTCGCCTCTAGGCTGCTACTGATGACTGATGGACTGAAGATCAAATGTCGAAAGCTCTGGATGTCATCCCCTGGGGGTTGCGCACCTCCTAGGCTCAATGAGTGCGCCCTAATGATCAGTGTTGCAAACATCGACATCAACAAAATATCGTCGAGGGTCTGAAAATGAAAATATCAGCAACATCGAAGAAAATATCGGAAAATGTCGAAAAATGTCGTAAGAATGAAAAACAATGTTGTAAGAATGAAAATATCGCCAACCCTAATTTTGAAGATAATATCGCCAACATCGAGATATTATCGAGATGTTGGTAACACTGCTAATGATTCCATCGACTCAATCTACTGCTATATAACTCGAAATGTGCGCCCTGGCCAATGTTGTACTGGGTCGGGAGGGTTTCCTCGGATCTGATCCAGAACTCCCTATGGAACCCCAAATGCCTCTCCTCAAGAGTTGCGCACTATCTGGTTGTCTGTTGCTCTCTGAGAGATTCCACCATCGGAATCTGTTGACTGGTGGGTTAAAAGATGTTCCCTGGTTAATCCTCAACTAGATCGGGAGGAATTTGCAAGATAATCTCTCGCCTCGTGTAGCTACAAAAACCTTCTCTAACCTTTGCGCC
Source organism: Picea engelmannii (assembly GCA_009831015.1). Taxonomy (NCBI): domain Eukaryota; kingdom Viridiplantae; phylum Streptophyta; class Pinopsida; order Pinales; family Pinaceae; genus Picea; species Picea engelmannii. Next base: position 82,412 of record ML832631.1, read on the forward strand.
CTCACTGGTTGAGCTGCGCAAACACTGCAAATTGGATACTCCTGAATAACATGGTGAAATACCTAGATGGTATCTCCAATAGGCTAGGGTGTGTCTCTCAACACCGAAATCGATCAATGGTGGTGGTTTCCTCTAGAAATCCACAAAACAACAGAAGGTCGATTCTCCTCCTCCTCGGAAAACTCTCTCAACATCAAATCATAACATAATGATGAATTAGGTTGTTTTACCCTTCCTTTATAGCTTCTCAAAACCCTAATTCGTTGTTGACCTTTTCTCTCCAAGTGGATTTTACTTTATTTTATTATTCCTTGATTAAATCACTTAATTAATTAATTAACCATTTTACCTCTAAAAAGTGATTTATCCATCCTTATGACTTTTCCACCCACTGAAAGTCACTTCTCATCATCTTATCCTGTAATGCTCTTCCTCCCGATTCCGATGAGCTATTACACTAAGAGGTTTCTCCAAGTAATATGCCCATTATGACCTTCTTAGTGAATTTAATTAAGATATGATCCATAATAACTCAAAATTACGGAAATTGTCGAAATGCAACGGAACCAAAGCCAAGCTGTGCGGAATGGATCCTGATGATGAACGATGCAAGTCGAGCCCAATAAAACCCCTCAATATCTCTTGAAATCACTGTCACCCCTAGCTGGCTACTCTGGTAGGCATAATACTCAGTAATGTAATAATGCCCCAAAATGGGGACATTACAAAATCTCATAACTAATCAAACACACGAGTCCATGCTTGCTCATGCATTAATATCTTCACCTATAAATAATTACTTTAACTCCATAATAAATCTCATAACTAATCAAACACATGAGTCCATGTTTACTCATGCACTAATATCTTCACCTATAAATAATTACTTTAACTAGGCCGTCTGTATTTACTACATGTAGCAATGATGCTAATGATTTAAATTCCTTAGCTATATTGCAAAATATTATCAATGTCTTAAAATAACTTCTTAATGTATAAAATAAAACAAAGTTTATAATAATAATAATTTAATTTTAAAGTCACATACATGTGGAAAAAAACATTTTCAGTTACAACCTTATAAACAATAATCAGAAACAAAAACATGAAACTAATTGTAATTACATAGATATTTCATGTCATATGCATATCTTGCCAACCATCTTTCTACTCAATTCCAGCCAACAAATTTTTATCTTATTTCTTGAACATTCTATCGTTGTAGTATAATTACTATAATAATCTAGTTCTCTGTGTTTTGATATTTGATGGCTTTGAGATTAGTCCATCGTCTCACTTTCTTATGTTGGATAACAAAATCTTATAATGATGATATATAAATAAAATGACTTAATTCTGCCTCTGGTATTGCAAAAGACGCGGTATCTTTGCCCCTATTAGTTCGAGGACTACAAAATATTTTTCACATTTACTTTTCTGTAAATTTTGTTTACCAAACAGCTAAACCGATAAAGTTTTATTAGTGTGGCATTAAATCTTAAACCTTCATATTTAGGTAGCTACATTCAACTCATGAGTGTAATGTTAGGCTAGCCCTTAAGAGTATTGTTAATTGATACGGATGGCTTTTATACTCATGAAATATTCAAGTTCCTTGCTGTTGTTTATATAAAATGAACAAACATTGAATAGGAAGAAAACCGGCTCAAACTCACCTTCATTTTACCGGTTCCTACACCGTGCTCGCCACTGCAAGTACCTGCAAGTTATATTCAAAGTCATTATATAACCCTACGACTCTACCATCCCTACCCACTATCTCTATCATTGACTTAAAAATATTGATTGAATATATATATATATATATATAATCTTTTTTTTTCTAAATTCTTTTAATACAAAAATCATAATCCTTTATATTTAATAACATGTAGATCATACAAATTATTATATCTATATAGATTCATTTTAATTCCATTTTTTTAAACATAAAAAAAAAATTAAATTTAAAAACTTCATCCTTTCACAACTTAAACGATATAAAATAAAATAAATTTATATTACACGATATATTTTTTATTACAATATTGTTGCATCTATAAAAATTATATTGAATGATCTTGTGATCTATGCACACAAAAGTGGATCAAACCTCACTTCTATGTCTTTCAAATTTTAAAAGCCTAGTGGGTTAGCTCAAGTGGTTGTGTGTTGTGAAAGGGGGTCTTAGGGTCAAGTCTCCAAGCTGGCTACCTTTGTAGATATTATTGGGCCTCACTTGATGTCCCTGTTGAGTTAAGTTGCGAAAAAGGAAAGTGTCCGGTTTACCTCTTGTACCATCCTTAAAATGAGGCGAAACACTTGGATTTCCATGTCAACCTTTTTTAATCTAAATTGTAATTAAAGGTCATGATTATTGTATAAATAAGGGTCAAATCTCTTATATTTTTCATCATCTTTCACTCACAAAAGGGTGGTGTCTGAAATTCGACCGTCTTTAAGGGTATTTGGCTGAAATTAAGTGGTGTGCAACTACTTGGAGAGGCTATTTATGGTGTATTTTGGCATTTTCATGGTGGAAAGTCTTCAACTAGGGTTTTGTGGCTAGATTATTCTTCGTGAAGTAAGTAAAATCTGCAATTCTTCATTTATTTTGAATGGTCATGGTAAATTTGCTTGTTCACTTCTAAGATTATGAAATTGCTAGTTTGAAACCCTAGGGGAAAAGCACATGTTATTGTCCTTTTCCTTATAATTTTCCTCCTACTTGATTTTGCTAGAAAACGTCTCTTTTGAAGAATACACTAGAGCCCTACCTTTGTACCACTCTAATAGCATTGCTTCATTATGTTCATATATTTTATTTCAAGTTTGATCTAAGGAAGAAGGAAATCACTAGGGCCTAGGGTACCCTACTTTCTAGCAGTTTTTCCTTCTAGGGTTTTAAATATTGAGGCCTTAGGTTTACTAACGCCTCAATCATCTCACTCATCCCTTTAGATCACCTATTATCATTTGTGTTTTCCACTAAGAATTGTCGCTGCAAACTTTGACTCCATTGCCCTAAAAGGCACTAGTGCACTCCTTGCAAGTGATTGATTGACCACACAACTCTTAAATCAACTTCCCTAAGACTTTTACTAACTCTTTCTAACTCTAGATTAGACTAACTCACTAACTAATTTGTTGTTGTCGCAAAATACTTCTACATCCATCTATAACAGCAACAAATTCATCCTAAAAGCAAGATTAAAAGTTGATTACACATTGCCATTATTGCTTCTGACAACTATTATCATTTTGTCAATTTTAGGCTATTATTTCTTGTCAGTTTTGAAGCATTATTGAGGCATAACTCTGTAGTTGTTGCTAAATATACATTGTTGTTATAAATATTTATATTGCTTCAGTTTAGCGTCATCTTGTTTATCTTTCAAGAATTCATGGTTTTATGAAGCACTGACATCATATGGTACTTGCAAAAAATATTTATTTTCTACTTCTTGTCTTGTTCTGGGCATGTACACTTAAATTATATTTTGTTTCATCTCATTAAAACCTTGGAACTTCTTGTATGAGTGACCTATGAGAGGGGTGGGATTTTCTCATAACTTTTACCTTAGCTTTCTCAAACCCCAAGGTCACTAGGGACGTCTGCCCTGGGGTACTACTCCTAAATAGAAAGAGGTGTCATATTAAGGTGACAGTGATACGACATCCTCCTTGTTACGCCAATTTAGTATCCACTTGCCTTTGGCTTTGGGCAAGTACAAATTGCACGATAACATTTTGGTACCGTTGTTCGGGAACAATGAGTCAATTTTCCTCAAAGATGACACTTTTCGGTAAGCCTTTCCTCAAATCCTTTATCTTACAAACCTTACTTGGCGACTCCACTGGGGGTGATCTCCTCATCCCTTTGATAGTTTCAAGAAAACTATCTGGCGACTCCATAAAGCTCAGGGAGGTATACCAACCCTCCCAAGTCCTTCAGAAGAAAACCTCCCCGAAACTCTCCTATAGTAAAATCATTATTTGGAGACAATCTTCCTTTAAACACAATGTCTAGCGCAAGAACTCAGACTGTGAATCCAAATCAAGCTAATAGCCAGAAACAATGGTCATCCAAGCTCTTCAAACCATTAGACGTGACAAACATACTAGGATACCCTAAGCAAATGCCCCCTAAGTATGAGAAACCGTTGCCTAAATTCACTGGTAATGATGTAGTCAGTGTCGAGGATCATATGAGCAACTTATGAGCCTTCTGTCAGCTTCATCCCATCAGTGATGATGTTGAAGACTTAGCTATGAAATTGTTCTCTGCTACCCTACATGATGGCGTTATACGATGGTACAATGGCCTCTCTAACGCTAGTATTAAAACCATGGATAAATTGGAGGAAATATTCCTCAAACAATGGAGTGTCAAGGAAGACCCCAACATGCTATTGATAAGGCTGAATAACCTCACGAAACAAGAGAATGAAACTGTTAGGGAATTTCATGATAAATTTGAAAACTTAATGCAAAAGATCCCAGTAAGCCATCATCCTTCAGATAGTTTCCTTCTCTTTCTTTACACCAAAGACTTTACAGGACATGGGTTTCTTCCTGAGAGATAAAGCCCCTAAAACAATCCAAGAATCCCAAGCGGTAGCTACAAGGATTGAAGACAATCTATCTTCATCAAGAGTTGAGCCTTTCTCTGCCCCAAGAGTCAAAGTGGATGCTAAACTTAAGATAGTCCATAATGCTGAACCTACCTCAAATATTGGCGCTAGCTTGGAAAAGGTACAATTGACTATAGATGGCATGGTAAAAACCCAAGAGTTAATGATGAATAGGATTGTCAACTTGGAAAGAGCTCAACAACAAGCCTTTAGGATTCCTTACAAAGGGAAATTCCAGAAAGGAACTCAAATTTTTAGACCAAAAAATGATCAAGAAGTTCCTAATACTTTAGCCCCCGCAAACATGGTAGATGAAAACCCTTGGTGCTTACAGTGCAAAGACTCACATTGGGAACATGAGTGTCCTATGAACAATGGTGAACATGACCAAGTAAATATTGTTAATCATACCATTGAGGGTCCTCAATATTGCCTTAATGTCACACTTGAAGAACATCAAGAAGGCATAAAGGAAGCAACCAAGAAGGCTAGGATGGAGGTGATAAATAACCTTGACCAAGAGTCGAGAGAAAAGTTGAAAAAGCAAGAATTCCAAGTGTACACTAGGCAAAAACGAATGAACCAACCTCTCTCTACTGGGCCTGTAATTTCACAAACAAGACCTCCACCTATGAACATAATCCTTCCTAAAAATCCTCCCAAAACCGACAAGTTGGATTTAAATTTTGACTTTGAAGGTGCATTAGCAAAAATGTACGTAACCATTCCACTAAGGGCAGTCATCAAGGTCCCATCTGTAAAAGAAATTTTCGATTTTTTTTTCAAAGTATCAAATGAGCCAATGGACCCTCCTATCATGTTACAAGCAGACCATTTTAGGGTTCAGTATGATGGACACCCTCCTTTCTTCATGACATTATTGGTTAGTAAAAAATGTCTTAACAATTGTATGCTTGATTCAGGAGTAGGTGCTAACATGATGTCTTTGAAGGTCATGGAGAAATTAGGCCTAAAGGCCACACGGCCTTACAGGAATGTTTGTGGTTTTGAATCCAGGGCCATACCCACTCATGGGATAGTTGAAAACGTTGAAGTATGCCTTGAAAGATATCCCAAATAGAGTGATCCACATGGATATTGTGGTAGTGGATCTCTCGAATGTATGGGGAATGTTGTTGTCTAGGAAGTTCGCTGCAATGTTGAGAGGCACCTTAGAAATGGATCTGACTTACATTAATGTGCCTATGAATGACGGGACAATAAGCCGCTTCCCGAATGTGCCAATGGCCAAGGTCCATGTGAAGGAAATTGATGATGAAACTAGCTAGACACATGAGCCAATCAAGGAGAGCCTTCCTATATTTTCACCTGAGGATTTTCCTTTCGCTTCAGAGGAAGACTTTGACAAAATACAATGGCCAAAGAAGGAAGAATACCAACAACTCCTAGACAAATACAAGGACAAAGAAGTTGGGACTGTCAAGCTATTAAAGAAAGGAGATGATGACATATTAATCAAACTGACCCAGCAGGAAGTCTTCACAACATAATCCCACTCTCCTCCCTCAAAACAATAGACTAGAGTTGGACAAGAAACAACCAAGTTCAAAACAAGGGATTACCAGGAGGGAGATACAGTCTGGATGTAGGATACAAAAAGGGGAGAGCCTACTAATGTTAAAGGGAGTGCACAATGTTGGCTTGGACCTTTTAGAGTCAGAATGAAGTCAGTTAATGATGCCTACTATCTATCCACGTTGGAAGGAAGAAGACGTCCATTACCAGTCAGTGGACACCTCCTCAAACCCCATCACGGTGCTAAGACTTGACTTCACAGGTAAGTACAGGTAAGTAGGTAGGCATTTGCATTCATTGTATATACCATCTACATATCATGCTAGAGTAGTGTAGTTGTAGTTTCATTTCCATTTGTATATATGATTACTTACTTTCATTTCATTGTATCATATATGAGCCAGGGGGGATATCACCACCCCAAAAGATTACTAATCATTTTTGTTGAGATCTAACAGATTACAGGTCATGCCAGAGATGTTGAGGTTCTCATGTTCTTTACGATGAGCACATGTCCCCGAGTTGGAGCTAGATGTTATCCCCTATCCTAGGGATAACTAAGGAGATTATGTCTCGAGGCCCACAGGTCCTAGACGTGGAGTACCGAGAGCCATATGACTTGAGCTTGGCCCTGGAGGGCACATATTTTCTTCAATGCGTCCTATCTATTAGCAACAACAACATCCATCCCATCGGCCTGATTCTGAAATAGCAGTGGGTCTTGCTCCATGAGGTAATGAGTTCGGGTATCATGGTATGTGTCGTTCTGATTCTCAAAGCATTTGAATATGTGCACTGAATTCTCTTTTGTTTCATGACGTTTGCTTGGAAATTATTCTCTTTAACTTGTCCATACCTGGGGGGATGACAAAGTGCCCTAGTAAGTTGGTTCCCTTATGGATGAGTTGCCACTGGTTGGGTCTATGAAAGGTCATCGTCCATTCCTTCCATACTTACCACTTTTCATCATTGTCCCTCTCATCTTTCCCCTACCTTGGTTTGGGCATTGGGTTTGCCAAGCTAGTAAGGGTTGTACCTTGCCTTGTGGGAAGAAGGGGTTAAAGGCCCAGAGGGTAAAAGTCGCTGGCAAAAGTTAAAATCCAAAATGAAACCTTGGGATGCTTCGCCCAGGGATTCCTGAGAAAGCAATAAATGGCTTCTCAGCAAGAAAAGGGGACCCGTAAAATAAAATAAAACTCAAGATCTAGTTGGTGGATAGGAGGTCTCATCATAAGCCGGCCTATTAGGTCCATGAGCATGTAGCGGTATGACACTGTCATCCATTTGGTCACCAAACTAGGGTAGTGGGTCTTGGTGGCATAGCCAAAAGAAAGGAGGTCTCATCACGAGCCAACCTTCTCATTTCCGTGAAATGCTTGTGGATAATGCTATCACCACTGGTCACCACGCTAGGACAGTGTCCTCCATCTATTCTCTTGAAAAGAAAAATCAATAAGACAAAAAGTAAAAGGCATTGAATGGGCTATGAAACAATGGCATCCATGACAAGGTGCAACTCGTCCTCTACAAAGGCACCCATAGGTAAGACCTACTTTTCCATGTTATCATTGCACCCCTTGCCCAAACATTCCCTACACCTTCTGATACATCTACATGACCTAGATTGGTCTTCACTTGGGAAACACCCCAAACCTTAGGAGGATTACCCCAATAGGACATCCTAAGACCCCCTCCAAACCTGGCTTGTTAAACTGCATAACGTCTTGAGCATTTGTCTAGGTAAAGGGGGGTTTGATGTGTTAGAATATAATGGATGTGCTCGTTTTACCATTGAAAATATCTCTATTGTCACCCAATCATAGGCCGAAGCCACCCTCTGAGCACCTTAACCTTGACAGAGAATCACTCTGGAAGCAAACCCTAGGCTAGATAGCCAAACAAAGGGTAGTGCACCTTTCCCTAAGGATAGTGCACCAACAAGAGCTGATCAGATAGTCCAAACCCTAACCAAGAGATAGTCCAAGCGTAACTGCTAGCTGTAGCAGCTGCAACGACAACTCTCCTCCAAACCTGCACAGAAACTGGGCAACTGCAGTGCACACAAGTGCTGCTCTGCAATTCTGAGACTACCTGCCAAAATGAGAACTGGCCTCCTGTATTTATACTAATTCTGGCTAACTGCCTCGACCGATTTCTCATTCTGGGTATATGTCTGTTCAGTATATATTATTATTTCTAGCCGACTTCTTCTCTTGGAGGCTAATAACCTAATATAAATTATCTTCTTGAGCCGACAAGTCTTCTAGGGTTATTAACCAACTCATTAGAGTTTCTTCTTGCTTCCCGAAGTATTCTATCCTCGTCAAGTTTACACGTGGAGGTAAATACCTCCCGCAACCATAATATCAACACTCCCTCCTAGCTAAGGAGGTATTACAGGTAATGGTCTTGAGCACAAAAACATACCATTCACCCGGTAGCATCAACATAGTTGTATAGACTAGATCATGACTAGATCATGAGGACCATCATCATCAGTGTCATCAACTGCATCATATCTCGAAACCATACACTATCTGAGTAATCAGACATGATGCTCACTCCACAGAGTGATACAAGAGCCATTCTTCTAATCTAGAAGAGTAAATGCTCTGAACCATTTTCCGTCTAGGAAATCTCTGTCCTTTGATTATCCATCTAACTGATAATCATTTCCAATACTGTTGATAATCTTTAAGGCAATCGAAACAAAATAGAACACAATTGTGTCTATCCACAGTAGTACATAACTACAATCCAGTGGTACACTACCACACCAAGTAACACACAAGTACTTGATCAACAACGTATAGTCATGAACAGTGGAACACATCCACCACAGTAGTATACATCTATTGTCATACAGTATTCATAACAATCATCTGATATCAACCTGCACAGAAACAATGTTATGATATAAACTGAATCATCTGGGCCAATCTTTCACTAACATTTGTAAGATATGAAAGAATATTTTCCCTCAGAGTAGGACAATGAGATATCTGGACTATTCTTCTCAAGCAAGGAAGAATAACTGTCCTGTCTTCTGAACCTAGACCATTCCCCACCCTGGGCCATTCTTCCTACACTAATCAAAGTGCACCTTGGAGAGAATGTATAAACCCTAAGGAAT
>ML832631.1:103601-132017 GCA_009831015.1 Picea engelmannii
AGGTTCTATTAGTGCTAATGACCTCATGGCAAGCATTGAGAAAGCAAGGACAGATCTTCATTTTCAGGAAGTGGTATAAAATTTGGTCTCATCTGAGCATGAAGGTAATCTGAATACGGCTGAACCATATTCTTCTTCTGGTGAAATGTCCACTTGGGGAACTGGAGAAACAGTACAAACTGTGGTTTCCTCTAGAGACGATGGATAGGAGGATATGGCTTCCACCAGCATTATGTCTGCATCAGCCACACCAGGCAGACTGTCAAATCCCTCTTCTTCTAAGTATGATAGTGTTGCAAACTCTACTCAGTCATCAACTTCAATAGTTGAAAAGCCTAGAAACTTGGCATTTAGCAATCAAGAAATCACTGTGAATTAGTGCAAGCTAAAGAGCATGCAGACGTTTCACTATCTAACTTCGCAGAAAACAATTCTCAAGAGGAAATACCGTGATACTAATATTAAAGGGAATTCTTAGAACTGTTACAGGTGACATTTTGGCTCCACTGAATTTGGAAGAAATTGGCAGTCAGTTTAAGCTAGAATTTATTGACAGTGAGCCAAGATTAGCTTGCCTTCTGAGGCAGATTACAGAGCAACCTATCCTGTGACAGAATGCCAGCAAAGTGATGTTTTGGCCGAGTTTTGATGATCTATATGTGCATATCTGAGAGCTGGAAATGAACATGACTGGGCAAATTTGACAAGCACGAAGATGAAAAAGCATGTTGTCTTGTTTCAGGGTGATAACACAACACTGTCAGAAGAATAAAGCAGCCCTATTGGATGTTGTTCGAGCCTTCAAACTGTAAACCATGGTTCCAGATCTTCACAATATATTCATTATTAGACATGTTGATGTGTATCCAGATTTGCTGGGGCTGATTTTCAAGTCCTTGCATCAAAAAATCAAAGAGATAAGGTGTTGGTCACGTTACTCTGTTGACAAAATTCTACAGAAATGGGTATTTCCAGATCTATGAACCAGAACACACTAAGGTTTGATAACAATTGAGAAGCAGAATGTACTGGAAAAGGAATTGAATCTCAGAAGAAAACCATGTTTCTACAGAGGATAGCGAATGAGACAGTTGCATTGCTTGGCCATGTAGAGGTGGCTCCTCAGTCGATTTCTAAGTGGCAGGACATTGGACCTGATCATTTCCATATATTGGATGTTTTATGCTGGACCCCGGAGGTATGCCTACACATTTCAGAATTATGTTTTTATAACAAAGCTGATGTAGAGCCTGAACTAAACCGAGGTCTAACCTTGAGCATAATTGCAAGTGAATTAAAATGTAGAGGGGCCTTTACTTGTGATCCTACACACACACACAGTGGTTCTCTTTGACCTGGAGCTGACCTGAGATTTTGGGGCTGAGCCGACCTGTATAGGTGTTTTCTTATTCAAATTTAAGGCCGACATGTGTGAAGGAGTGTTTTGATTTATTTTGAGGGGACGTATTTGCAAGGGTCGACCTTTGCATGCATCAATTGTGGAGCTGGTTTTATGGACGAAGTTGGAACCCCTTGAAGCTTTGATTGCCCATTTGAAGCCCCTACCTTCACCATTAGAAGAGGACTGTTAAGTTTTCAATGAGCTATGGCTCATGTATCCTCTTTAAATTTTCTGTTTAACTATTACTTGAACCATAACTACTGGAGCAAACCAAGATCACAAGAAGAATAACCATGCACAAGAACACAAGAAGTATCTTGGGAAACCTTTCTCAAGAAGGAAAGAAAACCCAGCCAATCCTTTGCTATATTCCTCAAGAGAAAGATCTCCCACATCATCACAAAACCTAGCACATAAGAGGGTGCTGTAATTCTCATAATTTCAGACCACAACTTCTGAAATCATGAGATGACACTATGCTAAGTGTGTTTCCTCAATGGGGATTCACCTTTATTTATATAAGACTTGTCACATCAAATGATATGTCTATTGGCACAATAGGGCCGACATTAATAACTCAAAATATAATTAATAATTACCATATAAATTATCTTTTACATTAAATATCTTTTACATTAAGGTGGGGCCGACATGTAACCTTTACAGGTAAGTCTGACTCTTGAACAATATAGCAAGGGATCTCATACACCTACTAGTGCTCAGCCACTAGGATCACATTCACCTGTGCTCATCCACAGGCACGTCCAACTCAGCAAATCTTCTTTCCCACTACATTACACCGGAGAGTCATCTAGAGTTCATCATCTAAACTCTCTTCTCAGAGGAGGCTAATACATCGTTTTCATCTCTGTCTCGTAACGATGCACCCAGCTAATGAGAATCCATATGTTCAGCTTGTGCTCAGCCACAGGCACATCCAACTCAACAGATCTCCTTTCTCACTTTGTTACATAGGAGAATCATCTGGAGTTCTTCTCCACTCTCTGTAAGGAGGAGGCCATCACTACTTTCCAGCTCTTTCTCAGATAGGAACCACACACCCATCTCAGTGTTGGAAATGTTTAACAGGTAGCATATGCTTGTCATTGATGGCAAGTACAACAATGAAGATGGCATGAGTACAGGAAGAATGTAACAGACGGGCACCAGAAGTATTTTGGGAAGTCGCTGCAGAGCAACCTCGATAAGATCAGAAGAGATAGTGCAGAGGATATTTGGTATGTTTTACACACAGCGTATGCTTGTCATTGATGGAAAGTACAACGACGATGATGGCTTGAGTACAGCAGCGATGATCAACAGCGCAGTGATATCCAGGAAGATCGAATGATCGAAGGCAACGCAACCTTGACAAAATGGTCGAAGGCCCGAGAAGCATTTTCGATCGTTGGATCCCATCCAAAATTCCCGACAGCATGAGGGCCGTCAGATCTGAATAAAGACAAGAAGAGCGTGCTGAAAAGGAGGATAGATCTCAGGCGTTAGATCTGAGCACAGGGTCCGACCACCGTTGGATCAAGGAAAACCTGGACGATCCTTAAAGAACAAGGAGAAGCGGGCGTAATCGCGATATGCGAAATCGCGACTTAATCTGAGCCGTCAGATCGAGGTTGAATCTGGACCGTTGATCCCAGTCCATGTCGGAGTTTCGAGGATCGCGAGTTGGACATGTCAAAGATTATTAACATCAGAAATCCCGATATCGCGATATGCGAAATCGCAACGTAACTGCGATCGTCAGATCAAGATCAGATTTGGACCGTTGATCTAACTCCTTATTGGAGTTTCGCGAATCGCGACATGGAGTGACAAAAACTTGACAACAAGAATGTCGAAATCGCGATATGCGATATGGCGATTCAATCGTAGTCGTTGAGTCAAGATCATATCTAGACCGTTGATCCAAATCCTTATCGGAGTTTCGCGAATCGCGAATTCAAAAGGAAAAGAAACAAATGCAACATGAACCCCGATTTCGCGATATGCGATATCGCGATTCAATCGCAGTCGTCAAGTCAATATTAGATCTGGACCGTTGATCAAACTCCACATCGGAGTTTCGCGAATCGTGACATAGAGAGGCAAAGAACACAATGCCGATTTCGCGATATGCGAAATCGCGATTTAATCGCAGTCGTTGAATAAAGAAGAGATCTGGACCGTTGATCAAACTCCACATCGGAGTTTCGCGAATCGCGACATAGAGAGGCAAAGAACATAATGTCGATTTCGCGATATGCGAAATCGCGATTCAATCGCAGCCGTTAAGTTAAGAAGTGACCTGGACCGTTGATTTGATTTCTTTATGGGGTATCGAGGATCACGACTTGGAGAGTCGAGATGTCTCATCTCCAGATTCACGAAACGTGAATTCGCGAAAAGCGCTTTTTGCATAGGCGCTTGGTAATGACCATAGTCATATAGAGGAAGGAGCTAGTGCAGAAAAGTTCTGTATCGGAATTTCGTAGATCGGGATTTGTAAGTGACAAGAACATTGAACATCAGGAGTGTCGAAATCGCGATATGCGAAATCGCGGAATGATCTGAACCGTCAGATCAAGTGTTGATCGGAGGGTTACTGTTCTCTCTCAGAGTTAACTCCCTAGTTATGAATCTATTAGCAAAACAGACTCATGATTGCAAAACAGTTAGCGGTTCAGTTGGTGTTTCAGTTACTCGGACAGTTGTCGTTCTTTTGCCTAAGGAAATGGGAAGTGGAACTGCCATGGGGGTGTGTATAAAAGAAAATGAGACAGACTGTGTATGGTTGGCTGTTCTGGAGGAAAAAGAGCTCGTAACTGAAACAGAAAGGATGAGCTCGACTGTTACAGAGAAGACGAAGAGTCTCAACTTCCAGAGAGGCTGAGGAATCTCAGCATAACACCCAGTGATGTTGAACACGTGGAAAAACCGCCAGAGAAGCTGAAGAGTTACCATGATGATCAGGCAGAGCACTCGAGAGGTGGAGGATATTGGCGCGGTATGAGCATGGATAGGAATGGCGAATATTGCATGCACAATATGCGCAGAAGCTATATATACACGGCACAGAGAAGAGATGTACATACCAAGTTACCATCATATTGAGATCAACACAGATGTAACCTTTGATGAAGATGCAACACTAAAGAAATCAAAGAGATGCCAGCTTGAAGAAGTATATGAAGAAGAGCCTGTAGCTCCCAAAGTTGCAGAACCAGTGAGGGAAGTCACAACTTCCCCTGATGATGAGATTCAAGAGGATCATGAAATGATAGAATCTCAAGAACCTCCCCAGATGACGACCTCTCACAAGAGAAAGCCAGCTTGGGCAAGGGAACTTATTCAAGATAGAGAGAAGTATGGTGCCCCAAAAGGAACCATGAGACAAATCAAGAAACCTAATCCATTATGTAGTTATATGGCTTTGATGTGTGATCTCATAGAAAGGGAGCCTACTTGATTTGAAGAAGCCATTCAGAAGAAAGAATGGGCAGATGCCATGACAAAAGAATATCAATCCATTATAAAGAATGATGTATGGGAAATAGTTCCGAGACCGAAGAACAAAGATGTGGTATTTTCCAAATGGTTATACAAAATAAAACATGTTGTTGATGGAAGTATTGAAAAACATAAAGAAAGGTTTGTAGCTCGTGAATTTTCTCAGAAGGAAGGCATTGATTATGAAGAGACATTTGCTCCTATAGCTAGATACACTTCTATCAAAACCATCATAGCTCTTGCAGCCAAGATGAAGTGGAAGTTACACTAGATGGATGTGAAAACAACCTTCTTAAATGGTGTTATTGAAGAAGAAATGTATATAGAACAACCTCAAGGGTTTGAAGTTGAAGATAGAAAGACTCATGTCTGCAGGTTGAAGAAGGCTCTGTACGAATTGAAGCAAGATCCTAGAGCTTGGTATGGAAGAATTGACAGTTTCCTGACGAGCTTAGGCTTTACCAAGAGTAAAGTTGATTCTAACCTTTACTTCAAGGTTATGAATGATGAGTCAGTTATATTGTTGTTGTATGTGGATGACTTATTCTTAACTGGAGAAGAAAAGCTCATCATTGATTGTAAGAAGAAGCTTGCTGCAGAATTTGAGATGAAAGACCTAGGCCCGATGCACTATTTCTTAGGTCTTGAGGTTTGGCAGAGCCCAGAAAAGATCTTCCTTAACCAATGAAAGTATGCAGTTGAAATATTGAAGAGGCTTGATATGTTGGAATGTAAAACCATGAACACACCCATGGAAACTAAGTTGAAGCTCCTGGTTGATACTTGGTCAGAGTTGGTTGATGCTACGCTGTACAGACAGATCATTATGTATCTGACGAATACCAAGAACGATATATGTTTTGTTGCGAACACCTTGACTCAGTATCTGGTAGAGCCCAGACATGTTCACCTTGTTGCTGCAAAACATGTGATGAGATACCTTAAGGGTACGTTGGAATTTGGTCTATGTTATAATGGAGATCGTGACTTCAGACTGGTTGGTTACACCGATTCAGATTGGGTTGGAAGTGGTTCTGACAGAACGAGCACTTCAGGATGTTGTTTCAGTTTGGGGTCAACCATGACTTCATGGAAGATTAGGAAGTAATCCAGTATTGCTCTCAGCACGACAGAAGCGGAATACATTGTTGCATGTTCCGCCAGTTGTGAAGCCATATGGCTTCAGAAGTTGTTGACAGGTCTATTTGACCTGGAGATGGAAGCAACCCTGATTCTATGTGATAACCAGAGTTGCATAAAGATGATGGAGAACCCTATGTTCCATGACAAGTCGAAGCACATAGAAATCCGGTATCACTAAATTCATGATATGGCGCAGAGGGGAGCTGTAAAGATCCAATATGTTGGCACAGATGAGCATGTTGCAGATGTGTTGACGAAGCCTCTGTCTAGTGTAAAGTTTGAACACTTTCGAAACAAGCTTGGTATAGTCCGAAAGGACCTCCCTCAAAAGGGGGAGTGATGTTGATGATACTATGGTATCTTGACCAACAACGGGTAGCTCGGTTAGGATTTTATATCCTAGGGGACTGATCATCCTTTGACAAATCCCGAAGGTCCGATAAGGACGGTCTGTCGGAGTGCCTGTGCATGTATATGCCAGTTGTGGTCAGTAGTGGTAGCTCCGTTAGGATTTTTATAATCCTAGGGAATCTTATGATTCCTGGGCAGATCCCGAAAGTCCGGTAAGGACAGTCTGTTAGAGTACCACATGGTAGCTCCGTTAGGATTTTATATCCTAGGGAATCTTATGATGTCGATGATGTTGTTGCTCCAGCCTCGTGCTATGATGATGTTGTTGCTCAAACCTAGTCCTGTGATGATGTTGTTGCTCCAGCCTCGTGCTGTTGATGATGATGTTGTTGATGTTGTTGTTATAGCTTTTATGCTAGCTGATGTTGATGTTGCAGATTCCAGCTCCATGTTGTGAACGATGATGATGATGTTATTCCAGCTCCATGTTGTGAATGATGATGATGATGATGATACTCCAACTCTATGCTGTGAATGATGATGATGATATTCCAGCTCCATGCTGTGAACGATGATGTTATTGATGATGAGAAAAACTTTCGATGATTTATAGATATGCCAATCAGTGTTCCAAATGTTGTTGATGTTGTTGCCCTCTCTTTCTCTCCTGATGATGTTGTAGAATTCCCTTCTTGTTAAGGGGGAGTGTTGAAATATTGTAACTGCAAAGTATATTCTACTTATTATTGAGGTATTATCTTATGGATCAATCCCCTTTTGTGGATTGATCATGTCGAGACTTATGTATGACCAAATCCCCTTTTGTGGATTGGTCAAACCCTAATTATATGATGCTAATTGAGAAGTGAGCCCATAGGGCTAATTAAAGTGGCTTTAGCCACTAAGTGAAGAAGTTGACCCTGCTTGATGAAGAGACACCACTCTAGCGCTCCTCAGCTAGTATAAATAAGAGAGGCTAGCGCCTCATTCACTCACTCACTGAAGACACTCATCTAGTGTGCAAGTTTGAAGGAAATTACAGTTGTCGGAAGAAGGAATAGAGTGGCGCATTGCTCAGTCTTGGATATTCTCTAGTGTTTGGTTTATTATCTTGGCATTGTATTGGCAATCTATATTAAGGAATTTTTTTGCTGGGTTTTCTCCCCCATGAGGGTTTCCCAGGATAAATGTTGTGTACCTTGTGATTGTGTTTCTTTCAGTGATCCTGCTTATGCTATTATTATCTAGTAAATTGAAGAGAACTTAATAGCAGCTCTAAATTTAACATAGTAAACGCACTAGTCATACTCTTTTGCATTGGATATATAAAATCGTTGCCTTGGGAAACGCAATTTTTGGTCTTTATAAAAGTTTCTTGCTTGAAGTTGGTTTTCCTAACTGAGAGGAGTCTTCCCCCACTAGGGTGTCCCCTCTCTCCCACTACTCTAATTGTTGTTACAAACTTTAACCTTCAGCCATTAGGGCTGCATAACCCTAACTACTAACACTCTCAGAACTCCTAAACTAACCCTAGACTAACTCCTAAACTTTGCTCACTTACTCTACTAACTAGGGCGAATCTTTTGGGCAAGTTATTGGTACTTTTGCATGGTTGATTTTGCTGCTGCATACCATTGAATGCTACAGCCATAAGGCTGCAATTTTCTGCAGAAAATACATGTTTACAACAACCATCTTCTGCTGCTTCTTAAATACCATTTTTCAGCCTATATTCATTGCTAATCTTGATGTTGATTTACATAACTACTCTAGATCTTTGTATGCTGATTTAGATGTTTTATTTTGCTGATATAAGCTTATATTTAGTATTTTCTGCTGCAAATTAGGGACAGCAAGCTTAACTTTCTGATCCAACTAACATATATCATTGCAAAGTGTCTTTTCTTATGTCTCGGGCAGGTACGATCATCCGGAGAAGTACTATACATGTGGGGCAACAATTACTTGACTTACAAGGCATCTCTTCCTACCATTTATTCCACTTAGAATTGACATCTAGAGGATTCACTTCCATTTCCCTCCATCTCCATCTCAATCCCCCTAGGGTCACCGAGATCTCCTCCGTAGAGTGACGTAGTCACTCTTGAAGTGTGAGACCTACATCGAGGTGACATTGGGTATAGGATTCCCAAGTTGTAGCACTTTCTTTGTGGTTGGTTCGGGCTTTGCCCAACCTACAACTTGCGCTATAACATTTTGGCGTCGTTGTTGGGGAATATTTTGAATCTTCTTCATACCCTAGCGACACTTTAGTAAGCTATCCCAAAGCCTTTCCCTTAGCTTACCTGGAAACTCCACCCAAGGAACGTTCCCTTTCCACCCTTCTTGATGAGTTCATTTTGAAATTCATCTGGCAACTCCACCTTCCCAAAACCCTTCTTTCCCCAAAACTTTTCCCCTTGGGACGTTCAAGCCTTCTAGGGTTTACCAAAGAAGGCCTCCTCTCAAGTCTCCCGTTGCTAAAACCCTTTTCCATAAATCCCTTCCTCTTGCTCCAATGGCTTGCCCTTGGGCAAGAGACCTATACAAACCCCTTAACATGACCAATATCCAAGGTTACCCTAACCAGATGCCAACAGATGTCAACAAGTGGTTGCCAAAGTTCCCAGGAAACAATGTGATAACTGCCGAAGACAACATTTATGTCATGGGCCGGGATATGGACAATGCAGGTATTGATCACGAAGATGTGGCCATGAGACTATTCGCTTCATCATTGACTGAAGAAGCTCTTGATTGGTTCAGAGGACTCCCTGATAATCATATCACGACCTATGATGCTTTTTCCGCCTTATTTAAAAGCAGATGGTGGGACACTTGGAACTCAATTCAATCAAATAAAGAAAAAGGAGAATGAAACAGTAAAGGAATTCATTTCAATATTTGACAGGTTGTACAATCAAATTCCAACAGATTACCGTCCTACATCATCATCAGTTCATCTCCTTTACATGAATGCCTTTGAAGGGCAATTCCGATACATTCTTAAAGATAAAAAGCCCACGTGATTGGAAGAAGCTAAAGAATTCAGTATTGACATTGAAGAGAATCTCCTTGATTCAAAAATAGAACCTTTTCAGTACCTTCACAACAAGACAGAATCAAGGACGAAGGTTTCCAACAACAATGCTCTTGATCTAATTTCTCTCCTGACTCAGAAGATAGACCAGATGAATACTCAGTTTGTCCAGGTGAAGGATTAGCATATGAACCGTATGACTACAGTGGAAAGAAATCAATCTTCTACTACACCTCAGTTTTCCAGATAGCAAAGAGATGCCACTGGTTGGAAACCAAGACCTCAACAAGAGGCAAAGGCCCAGGATACTTTGAAACCTGTTGGGACAGTTGATATAGAAGCTTGGTGTCTCCCATGCCAAGAACCCCAAAGGGAAGATGAATGCCCCCGACAAGACAAAGATTATCCTGACAATATAAACTTTATGATTTGCAATCTCAACGATGAACAGGTTACTCAAGAACAAATCAATGAAGCCAGAAGAATAGGTGAAAGAGGGGAGAATTCAAGCCTTAAATAAACTGACAAATGATCAAAAGGAATTAAGGAGGAAGGAAATTCTAACCTATAGAAGAAAAAATGCTTCAGCCCCTCCATTACAGCCTGATAATCCTCTTCCAACAGCAGAAAAGGTGGCTCCACCACCTCCACCGCCGGTATGTGAGTTGCCTCCTAAGCCAACTCCTACAGATGACATTCAGCTAAATATAGATGTTGTAAACATGTTTGGAAAACTGAATATGACGGTCCCAGTGAGAGAGATGTGTAAGATCCCTTCTGTAAAAAGGGAAATTTTGAAAATCTTACATGTGCGAGCCGAGAAGGAGGATCCTCCCATCATGTTAAACACTATGTATCTCGATCGGCCAAGGGACAAGAACCCTCCTTTCTACCTTTCATTAGGCGTGAATCACCTCCATTTGAACAATTGTATGCTTGATTCAGGGGCCTCAGCAAATGTCATATCATTGAAGGTAATGAAACAGCTTGGTTTGAAGACAACCCGACCTTATGGCAATGTATGTGGTATTGATTCCAAAAAGTTCAAAGTCCTTGGGGTATGTGAGGACGTTGAGGTTTTCTTGATTGGCTTTCCACATATCAGAATTCTCATGGACATAGTAGTGATCGATGTTCCAAATGCTTGGGGGATGCTTTTATCTCGGAGCTAGTCTACTGCTCTTGGGGGTTTACTTAGCATGGATCTCACCCATGCACACATTCCTATGGGGGATGGCAGTTTTCAGATACTATACAATCGAGAGAAAACTGATAGACATGTGATGGCTCCTGATGGTTCTGATTATGCCAGCGAATGTGATTATGATGTACTCCCACGGACCATTGAGTATGATCCATCTAAGCTACCTTTTATGCAGGAGGACTCCATAGACATGCTTCTTCCATGGACAGATCAATACAAAGACAAACTTGCAAAATACCATGGGAAGGAGCTAGGGTCTATCCAAATTTTGAAGAAGGAAGATGAGAAAAATAAAGAATTCATCGACGATACAGTCCACATAGAGCCTCCACACGATAAGAGTACACCTTGCATCAATTTCGATGAAGGAAGTATTTTGCTCATGTGGGACAAAAGAAAGGGAAAGCCCAGATATGAACAGAAAGATAACAATTCATGGCTTGGCCCTTATATCATCAAGAAGAAGTCTGACAAAGAAAGGTACTATCTGATAGCATTAGACGGGAGAAAGATGCCACTACCAGTAGATGGGTCTCTTCTCAAACCTCACATCTAGGTCACATGACTTCTTTAGGACCTGTTGCCATCCTTATACACACTTGCAAACGTGAGCTAAGTCCTGCTCACTTAGTGTGTCCTCGGAGGCACAATGCCTAGGTTCAAAGTCCACGCTGTCACTTTGACTTGAACCTCTTCCATCTAGGCTAACTCCTAGGGAAGCCAAGGGGGGTAGACCCTAGTTACTAGATGAGATTAAGAATTTAAGTGTTCTAGGAGTTGATTTTAATCAGTTAAAATGTTAAGGGGAGTCTAGCCTAAGATGTCAATCAGCAAATGCAAGGTGCAACTATCTAAGTATGAGAATCAGACCTTTTCCTAGGGAAACTAAGACTAGTGCCTAAGATTGGGCAATGGGGTCAACTAAGTTAGGGGCAATGTTCATTACAAGATAAGTTACAAAGTATTACAATAAGACAGATACAATTAGATACAAAAAAATATATCAGATATACATATTAAGACTAGATACAAAATAGACAATATAATAACAAGTTTACTTGCATGTGCAGGAATTAAAGATACTCAAGATAAAGCAATCATCAACACATGAAGCCAAGCATGCTCACAACAGATAGAGTTCTGTTGGACTGCTTCTCAATGGCCAAGAGACGCAAAGCACTTAAGACCCAATCAAGAGAATGCCTCCAGGTGGATGCGCACTTCTTGAAGGATCACACCATAGATACAGGAACAGAATAAATATGAAATCTTTGAAAGTAAAGTGCTCCAGATGAAGAGATATAACCACTTAAGCGATAATTCTACAACACATAAGTTGACTTGCATATGAATGTAGATTGAAATGCAGTGAGACCAGTGAGCTTGCAAGTGTGTAACTATATTGCTTGGTGTTGTAGACTGAAAATTGAATTAAGTGGTTAAGTGTGGGATTGATTTTAGCTCTATCTAGGTGTCAACCCAAAACTCTCCTCCCCCTATTACCAAGTGGTTGTTGGATGCTCAAGAAGTGAGGCAACGAGGCCTACCCTGGTCCATGTAGACCTATTACATTATAAACCCGCGCAAGGGTGCGGTAATCCTGCTTACAAAATTTTGTGCTGGAGGCATAAATAGCCTAGTAGAACCAAACTGTCTTCAACATGCTTGCATCTGATGATGCATTACTTCATGGCACTTGGAGTTGACCCCCTAGTTGAAGAGGCGGTCAACAGGACCCATGCCCCAGGTAAGTAGGTAAGTCATTTTGATTCCCTACATTTGCATCTTGATTTATCATACTAGTTTAGTTGCATTGCATTTTTCATTTTTCTCTACTTGCATATTGATTTCATGCTTAGTTTAGAATTTATTGAAAAAATGTCAAAATTTTCTTTTTCTAGCTTAGTTGGTTTTGATTATGGTCATATGAGAACAAGGATGAGTAGGACATCCTGCACTTGACAGTTTGATGTTTCCTTGCAGGCATAGGTCTACCAGGAGATGTTGTGGTTCTCATGCACTGTACGACGAGCACATGTCCCCAAGTAGGAGCTAGATGTTGTCCCCATTTTGTGGATAACTAAGGAGATCATGTCTCGATGTCCTCAGGTTGCAAATATGGAGTGTCAATAGACTACATGACCAGCAATACCCTTTTGCACAGATGGAAAACCCACTCACCACCACAGATGGTCACAGTTTTACAGATAGCATCCACCACACCAGCTGGCTTCTAGGAGGCAGTGGGCCTTGCTCCATGAGGTACAAGTCAATATCATGGTGAGCATCATTTCAATATTCAAGCCATTTGATTATGTTGTATCTTAGATTGCTCTAGATTTCATGATCTGTACTTGGAAATTACGCCATTTTCCCTGCTTCACCTTAGTGGTTGACATTGTTCCCTAGTAAGTGGTTTTCCTTGGGGATGGGTTTGCTACTGGGAACTCGCCTAATGAGCCATCGTACCGTTCCCGACCATACTTATCACTTTCCATCATTATTCCCCTCCATTTCCTTATCTCTTGGGATTTTAGGGTGTATTGACCCAAGAAGGGGTTGTCCCTCATTCTATGGGAAGAAGGAGCTAAAGGCCCAGAGGAGCTGATGTTGGGTAAAAGACAAAAGCCTTGTATAAACCTTCCATATGCTTCGCCCAGGGATCACCCAAGAAAGCAATGAAACACTTATGTTTGATTAAAGGGGACCCACAATATAATAAAGAATGCTTAAAAGGTTAGTTGAAGGATAGGAGGTCTCATTACGAGCCGACCTATCACGTCCATGAATATCTACTGGTATGACATTACCATCATTTGGTCACCACACCAGGGTAATGACTCTCAGTTGCATGGCTAAGAGAAAGGGGGTCTCATCAAGAGCCAACCTTCTCATTTCCATTAGGTGTTTGTGGGTGACATTGCCACCAACTGGTCACCACGCCAGGGCTGTGACCTTCAACCTCTCCTTATGCTATATTGAAAGAAAATAAAGAAAGAAATATAAAAGGAAATTGATGGCCTTGGAAAAATTGCATTGCAAACGAAGGTACCACACCCTCTACAAAGGCACCCATGAATGAGACACTACGACCCCTTGTATGTCATGAGCCCTATGCCCATTGAGTCTTGACCCCGACCACTTCATCCAATTTACATGGATTAGAGAGGGATCTCTTGGAAACTCTCCTTGACTTAGGGCAAGATCTACCCAATAGGTCACCTCGTGAACCCTCCCATATTCACGCTTGACAAGTCACATAATGTCTTTGAGTTGTTAATTGTTTGATATAGTGATCTTTGATGCACATGCTTAGATAGCTTATTTATTGATTGGATTCACTTAGCATGATGTTATGACTTGAGATCCTTGGAGGGCGTGCTCATTTGTATTTGCAGGACCTAGTTGGTGGAAATTTTTGGTAGAACAAGCCAAGCTTGGGCTTCCATGGGGCTACAAGCCCACAGGTTGGATGCCAGGGGCCCGCATGTCGAATGAAAGAGATCAGACTTGGAAGGCCTTGATGATGACTTGAACGACCTAGCCCAACCCTCACTTGCCAAACGATTTTCCCAGGAGGGGTAAAACGTCCCATTTTGATCTTGACATCATGCTTTTGGGGCTAGGGCATGGTGGTGAGATGCCACTCTTTTGACACATGGACGTTTGAGGAGGAGAAAGGTCTTCACCATGATAAGAGTGCTTAGATGCTTGACATGTGGCCTTTGGAGGCCTACCCATGCTTCTCCAACACCAACAATTTTCTCAAGGTGGCAAAACATCCCCTAAAGGTGTGTCGTCCTCCTAAATTAGGGTTTTATTTGTGCAAAAAGTGAAATTTTAAGTGAATTGTTTAATATTACTTTGTTAACGGGGCAAGATTAGGGTTTTTGACCCCTAATCTTGTGATTTACTCCTTAATTTGTGGACAAACTATGCTAGCTACATTTTGTATAAATAGAGATCATAAGATCTCATTTTAATTATAGCTCTCTCTCATGTGAGAGGACTTGGATCTGAAATTTGCGCCACACTTGGCTCTTTTTATCTCTTGTGCACTTGTTTATGGCTATCTATTGGTGAATGGTTGATGGAAGTCTACTGCTAGACTTGGATGATGTTTTCTAGCTCTTGTGGTGGATTATCTTGGCATTTATCTTGATCTTGGTATGGTTTTCTACTATTATGCTATCATTTTTTTCAAGTCAAGTATTGTTATGCTAGGAGCTAGGTGGGAAGTATAAGGGCATACACCCCCACCATAGTCTTCATCATTTTATTGCTTCATATCATTGATTATAAAAGGGTTTGCTACGAGAAGTATAAGGGAATACACCCTCTTAGCTTAAAGTTTAAACCCTAGCTAGAGAAACTTGTCTTGGGAAGTAAAAGGGCTTACACCCCCAAGGAGGTAGCTTCTCTAGCTCTTTGTTCATTTGACTCCATTAACACAATAGTAAAGGCACTAGTCATACTCTTTTGCATTGGAGATATAAAATCGTTTCCTTGGGAAACGCAATTTTTGGTCTTTATAAAAGTTTCTTGCTTAAAGTTTGTTTCCCTAACTGAGAGGAGTCTTCCCCCACTAGGGCATCCCCTCTCTCACTACTCTAATTTATGTTATAAACTTTAACCTACAGCCATTAGGGCTGCATAACCCTCCCTACTAACACTCTCATAACTCATAAACTAACCCTAGACTAACTCCTAACTTTGCTCACTTACTCTACTAACTAGGGTGCATCTTTTTGGCAAGTTCTTGGTACTTTTGCATGGTTGATTTTTCTGCTGCATACCATTGAATGCTACAGCCACAAGGCTGCAATTTTCTGCAGAAAATACATGTTTACAGCAGCCATCTTCTCTTGCTTCTTAAGTACCATTTTTCATCCTATATTCATTGCTAATCTTGATGCTGATTTACTTAACTAGTCTAGATCTTTGTATGCTGATTTAGATGTTTTATTTTGCTGATATAAACTGATATTTACTGCTGCAAATTAGGGACAGCAAGCTTAACTTTCTGATCCAACTAACATATATGATTGCAAAGTGTCTTTTCTTGTGTCTCGGGCAGGTACAATTATCCTGAAAAGTACTATACCTGTGGGGCAACAATTACTTGACTTACAAGGAATCTCTTTCTACCTTTTATTCCACTTAGACTTGACCTCTAGGGACTTCACTTCCATTTCCCTTCATCTCCATCTCAATCCACCTAGGGTCACTGGGATCGCCTCCCTAGACTGACCTAGTCACCCTTGAAGTGCGAGACCTACATAGAGGTGACATTGGGTGTAGGATTCCCAAGTTGTAGCACTTGATTTGTGGTTGGGTCGGGCTTTGCCCAACCTACAACTTGCGCTATAACAGGACACTAAGATGGATGAGCCTAATAATGTTAAGGGATGTGAAAATTTTTGGCTTGGACCCTTTAAGATTAGAATGAAGTCAGTCAATAACGCCTACTACTTATCCATGCTTGAAGGGAGGAAATGTCTATTACTAGTTAGTGGGCGACTCCTCAAATCCCATCATGAGGTGAAGACCTGACTTTACAGATGGGTACAAGTAACTGTAGGTAGGTAGGCATTTGCATCCTTTGTACATGCCATTGCATATCATTCTGGTATAATTATAATTGCATTTACATATTTCTTTACTTCATTTGTGTGTATGTACATTCATGATCATATGTTAGATTAGATTTTTTACTTTTATTTTGGTTTTATATCATATACGGACAAAGGGTGATATCACCACCCTAGATATTACTGATATCTTTTGTTGAGATTTAGCAGGCACGGGTCATACTAGAGATGTTGAGGTTCTCCTACTCTCTACAGTGAGCACATGTCCTCGAGTAGGAGCCAAATGTTACCCCCTAGCCTAGGGGTAACTAAGGAGATCATGTCTCGAGGCCCACGAGTTGTAGACATGGAGTGCTGAGAGCCACATGGACAGAGCATAGCCCCAAAGGGCCCCTTTGTTCATCTTCTATGCATCCTACATATCACCAGCAACAGCTTCCACCACATTGACCTAGTCCCAGAAGACAATGGTTCTTGCTCCATGAGGTAATGAGTCCAAGTATCATGGTATGTATCACTCTGATATTTGAAGCACTTGAATATGTTGCAATGAATCTTTCTTGATTTTAAAATGTTTGCTTGGAATTTATGCTCGTTGCCTTGTTTAAACCTGGGGAGGGTGACATGGTTCCCTAGTAAGTTGGTTTCCCTTAGGAATAGGTTGCCACTGGATGGTTCCTTGAAGAGTCATCGTTCGTCCCTCACCATACTTGTCACTTTCCACGCTCTATCATTTTCACCTCCTCACCTTTTGGGACTTTCAAGTGCACTGACCCAAGAAGGGATTGTACCTTACCTCATGGGAAGAAGGGGCTAAAGCCCTAGAGGATAAAAGTAGCAGGGAAATAAGTCTCATGATAGCTTATAAACTTTTATCATCACTGCATAAGAGGAAACATGAATGATATGGTCATGTCCATCTTCATAGTTACTCCTAGGTCTCATGGACCATCCCGAGAGACAGGAAGAAGATCACACATCATCACATCTTGGTACACAACCAAGACCCACCTGGTCCCAGACCAAGTTACCCCAGAACACATCTAGGGTCTTATCCACCAAGGTACAAGACCAAGGATCAACCCAAGCATTTAAGCAAGGATTCCCTGGAACACATCTAGGGGCCCTAGAACACATCTCGGGACTTACATCATCAACCACCGAGGAACACATCCAAGGATCAATCCAAGCACCGAGAGAGGATTCCCTGGAACACATCCAGGGGCCCTAGAACACATCTAGAGACTTACTGCTTGGTCCTTGACCAAGAACCCCAGCAATATACTGGGGGCCCTCACATGGTCTTTTGCCATGGCTCAAACTACTTGGTCCCAAACCAAGAACCCCAGGAATGCACTGGGGGCCCTAGATCTCAGCTAGGGTCTTATGCCATCCTTCCAGAGAATGGCTCTTGCAGCTGCACTAATTTCAACAGGTCGGCCCTGTTTTAATTGGTAAATGAAATTTTATTGTACTAAAGGTGGTATAAATACACCTAATGAACATTCATTTTTCATGATAAGTCTCACTTGTGGAAGAGAGCACTGAAATTTGCACCCTAATTGGGGATTATTGGATGAAATTGTGATGCGCACCACTCTTGGAGTCTTTCTACTTGTACATTGGATCATTTTTGGTGAAGTCTTTTGGCAATCTAGGGTTTTAAGGATGACACCTTGGCCTCTTGTGGGAATACCTCCCGAAGCTACAAAAACAACACTTTTGCCCCTCCATAGGCTATATTAGGGGATTTTAGCTTATGAAATTAATATTTTATTTTGAGGGAAGTTGAGCACCTCTATAAATAGAGGTGCACTTCCTCTCATTTGATCATAACAACTTAAGGGAGAAATCCCCTAAGATGTCTGAAATTTCTTGGAGCAATTTGGTGGATTGGTGTTTTGGATGGAGGATTAAGGAATTTTGTGGATGGATGATTTTATGGATGTTTCTCTTGTTTTTCGTGGATGATCTATGAAACTAGGGTTTCCTCATGCATAGCGACTTGGTTTAGTAAGTGTTCTTTCCAAGTTTAAGTGTTGGTTCATGGTATATCCGTAGTTCAAAATTATAATAAAGAATGACCATCATGTCACAATAATCTGTAAGTGCTAAATGAAATCAACACTGTTTAAAATATCATCAACTGTCTAAGAATGAAAGGCTGGTGCTAAAGTCCTGATCATATATCTATTTTACAGTATTGACATAAAGCATAATGATGATCTAGCCTACTTTGAAGGTTTGGACCAATGAACAAAATTGTAGATCTTTAACTTTATGGGTTTCTTTATATACTTCTCTGTCGATAGGAAAGGAAATGGAATTCTCCTATGATAACCTCAAGTACATATATGCCATGTAAACATTGGAGGAAAATGTCTTACCTTCCATCAATAATGCAGCATGGACCATAAAATTATTCAAGCGTTCTGCTTCTTGTCTATGTTCTTCTTTCTCAGGATTGAATAATATTACAGTATGGAAATTCCCATCACCAGCATGGGCTATAACTGGACTGTATTTGACAAAGAAAGATTCAACAATATGTTACTTTGCAAGGTCAAATCCCGAAGTATATTGTAGTTAGTGGACACAAAAAGCAGATTCTTGAACACTTCAGAGAAAATCACAAACAATTTACTTAGACATAAATTGGCTTACAAAAATCTCTATGTTCCTATTTACAACATTATAGAGAGAAACTACCAGCCATTCTATACATCTGTCCATGGAAAACTTAGACAAAACTGCAAAATGTGCCAGTAAACCTACCATGTTAGAGGTGAAGAGTCAATTTCTGCTTTACTTCTGGCAATAACCTCTGCAAGATGAGATAATGGGACACAAACATCCTGCAACCATAAACAAAACTGATAACTGGACTGAAAATGAATAATGAAAATCCTATGTTTCTGTACTTTTCCATTGGCCGTCTTTCCCAACAAAGAAAAGGGATAAACAATGACGAAAGTAGTGTAAACCAAAGACGATGTGACTCAACCATCTATTTTAACATAGAACTGTCCCTCCCTTTGTCAAGGAAGCACAATAGATGAGGAATTTAATGTATAAATAGGTATGCCCCATTTCTAAATTGGATAAATTGTTCACTACACTTCACCCAAGAATAAAGAGCATACCAGTTAGTTTAACAAACCAGCAACTTAAATGCTAAAGATATTTTCCTTTCTTGTGTAAGCTCTTGGCTTCATCATCCGAAGGGTATACATTAGTGACATCCTAGGCATACCCATTGCTAGGTGAGTCACTTAAGCAATATTATCTGTCGAAGTCAGAGACATCTAATGTTTCTGGAATAACAAACACCCTCCTCTCGCTCCCGACCTCGCTCCTCGAGCACTCCCGATAGCTGACCGACCGCTTCTGCGTAGGACCCGCGGACTCCAAAAAATGTCTTTTTTTTATAATTCTTGAGTGGGAGTGGGACCTACCTAGGATTAGGGTTTAGGAGAAAGGAAGGAGGAGAATAAAAGAGCTCTTCCTCCTCCATTCTCCTTATTCTTTTATCTGTGTTTGCTTGAGCTTGGAGAGGAGGAGAGAGCAAAGGAGAGTGCAGATTTGTGAGAGCTTAGAGGGGAGAGCTTGGAAGAGTGAGCAAAGAGGAGCTTGGAGGAGACAACAAAGGAAACCATCTATCTCAAGTTTCAACATTCAAGTTTTAAGAGATAAAGAGGTAAGCCCAAACCCCAACTCTCTCATTTCCTTGGGTTAACTTTGTTTATGTTTTTGTCCTCCTCTGCTACTCTTTCCCATTCCTTCTTCTCCCTCATTTTATTGCAGGTTGTTCATCTAAAACTTGAGGAAAATGGTCTTCTTTTGGTTTTTCGTTCCTTTTTTGGTTCTCATGGTGTTGACGGGGAGGAGGCATCAAAGGGAAGAAGAGGATAGTGGTGATTCTCAAGATGATCATGACCCACAATATAAAGCTAATGAAGGGTTTGAACTTGAAGAGGAGGAAGAGGACAATGAAGAGGGGAAAAAAATGACAAAGATGCATTGAGCCCCTTGTGGGGATGTGTGACAAAACTTGAGGATGGAAGAGGTGGTGGAACCACTAATATTTATGTCCTCATAATTTCCATAAAGGAAAACCTTATATCGGTTCATATACCCATGTGAGGAGGCATCTTTGTGGTGTAATGGAGAGTGATTACAATAAGGGGTCCATTGGGATCAATGTTTTCCCTAATATATCCATGGAAGAGAGAGAAAAATACATAAAGATAGAGGAAGATGCACAAAAAAAGCGTGGTAAAAAACAAAAGCTTCAATCTGATGCCTCATCTCAATTTGGTGGAAACACATCTCCATCTCCTCATTGTTCTGGAACCTCTGGATCTAGAAGAACAATAGAAGATTTCCTTGATATTGGAGGTAGGGATGAGTTGAATGCAAAAGTGGTCCTATTTCTCTATGCTTGTGGTATCCCATTCAATGTGCTTCGCTCCCCCTATTGGCATGATCGTGTTGAGTTGCGACCCCCATCCACTGTCGTATTCCCCGTATCCAGGAATCCAGCTACAACACTAGGGGCTTCATCTCCATTTCCTCCGCAGCCGTCTACATCTACTTCTGCACAGTTTCGTCCTTCTCAAGAGGCTCCACTACCACCACAAGGAGGCCCACGCAACAATCGTGGTGGTGGAAGGAGGTTGGGATAGTTGTTTGATGTTTCTCCTTTTTCATTACTTTATATGTCATAGTCTACATAGTATTGAATCTAGATGATAGATTCATAGTATTTAGCAACTAACTCAGTTCAAACTTTCTTGTTTTGGACCTTTCGATCTTCATACTTCAGTTACTAGTATAAATGGCCTATTTTGTAAACATAACTATTTGGTCATGACTCATGTTATTGTTGTTGTTGGATAACTGATTTTGTTTCATAAGTTTATGGTCTACTTTCTATTATATAAATATGGCTTAAAAATTTGCATGTTGGTTTGTAAGTTTGTAATTGCTAGAATCTAGATGGTTGATGCTTGAGCCTTGAAATTTGAAATTTGAATGATTAATCTTTGATGTACTATGGTCCATGGATGCTATTTCTATCTATATTAATGTACAAATGTGCATGTTTTCATAATATCATATATTTTGTAGTTAATTTGTCTTTTTGCATGTCTTTTTTTAATATAAGCACAATATATATATAACGCTCCCAAGATGCTTCGCTCCCAAGGATTTTTGGAAAATGACGCTCCCAACGCTCCGACTCTCTAAAGCGTTCCCACTCCATGTAACATTGGTTGTACTACATGATTAAGCACAAAGGGAGATACCTTGATGAAATGTTGAGAAGATGGTTACACTAGTTGTACGACTTCAACTGACATTTTCGAGACCTGACCTTTAGGGCCCCAGGTAAGTAG
Organism: Picea engelmannii; assembly: GCA_009831015.1. Lineage (NCBI taxonomy): Eukaryota > Viridiplantae > Streptophyta > Pinopsida > Pinales > Pinaceae > Picea > Picea engelmannii. The sequence goes on from ML832631.1 coordinate 125,236, forward strand.
GTAAGTCATTTGCTTTCCCTTGCATTTTCATTTGCTTCTTCATGATAGTTTATTTGCATGTCATATCTGATTTTTCATTTTGCTCTACTTGCATTTTTGCATTATTGATTTATATCATTTGCTTGCATCATATTACATGTTTGTTTAGAAATTTTGGAAAAATGAAAAATCTTATTTTCTAAGATTAGTTGTCAATTTTGATTTTTGAGATTTTGATTATATGAACAAAGGGTGAGTGAGCCACTCTGGATTTCACAGTTTGTTGTTTTCGTGTGTGTAGGAACAGGTCTTACCAGGAGATGTTGTGGTTCTCATGCACTCTACGGCGAGCACATGTCCCGAAGTAGGAGCCACATTGGTGTACCATTTTCATGTGCGTAATTTCAATGTCATTGTGTCGAATCTGAGGTATAATTTGCTTTTGTGCTTTTGCTTCTAATTGCTAATTTGTGTCCTTCAAAACGAGTTGTCTCCGAGTAGGGTAATATTAGAAGAGCTAGGCTTCTTTATAATCTTATTGCTTATTTACATTTGATAGTTTTACATTACATGTTCATTTCAGTTGATGTTCATGCTCTTTTAAAGTATCTTTTGTAGGTAGCACCATGCTTTTAACAATTTGTTTGGAAAGAAGTCTCTAAGTTTGCAGGTTCTCACACTTGAAGAGGAGGGTGGGCTTGGTTGCACTTGCCTCATTTTCAATATTTTAAGGAAGATATAGTCCCTCTTTGATCCATCAAGAAGACTCCATCTTCCCAAGATTCGAAGCATTTCAATCATTTCTCTTCCTCTCTGTTAGCGTCAGAAGTCACTCCTGGATTGCGACAGAAGCAGAGCTCAATGCCCATCAGTTTATGTCACGAATTTTTTAAAAGGGGTGATCAAATGGAGGTAAACTCAGAACAATATCGTTTGACTCAAAAAACTAGGCCAGAAATGCATAAGGAAGTGAGGGCCACAACTAACTTCAGTCAGTAATTTGAGTTAAAGCGAGAGTAGAGGTAAGACTTGGGAGAAAATGGAGGAGACTGCTCTGGGCATTAGGCCTTCCAGCAACTCGAGAAATAAAAACAAAACACTGAAATGTGCCTAAGCGACATAGTGATAACTGCACACTGATCAAACCTATCATACTATGCAGCCACAACCATCCGACTGGATCCTCCAATTCCGAATCATTCAGTGCCAGGTGAAAAGACAACGTGAGAGACTATTTAAGACTGGTGCAGAAATTGCAGTGATCAACCATACATCATCCTACAATGTGCAACCCTCGACTGGATCCTCCAATTCCGAGTGTTTCAAACAGCTGATAGAAAAAACAAAAGAAAGGAGAAGCTGACTTCCATTAATTTGACAGTCTCAAATCGAAATACATAACCAGAGCTTCCTCAGAAACTTTACAGTCGGGAGCTTAGCTCAACCATCGATAAATTACAAAAATGGTAAAATTGCCTACATATACTCAAAGCAATAGTTTGTCGGTTCCCCCCAAACACTGGAATAGTAGCATAAGTTAGGTCCATTTGCAGGGTTCCCCCAAGTCTTTTTATCCAGGATCTTGACAACAACATACCGAACTTGGGGGGAACATCAACCACTACAATCTCCATGACCACACTTTTCATGGGCAGCTGAAACAAGGTCACAACCAGATCTTTGATGACTCCTAGACATTGAACTTTCCTGGAGTCAAAGGAATAGAGGTCATGATAGGCTCTGGTGACTTCTAGTCCTAATTCTTCCATGACGGTTTTGGGCATGAGGTTGTGGGAAGCCCCTGAATCCATTAAACAGTTGTGCAACACCTTGTCATGTATGTTCAAGGATGTGTAGAAGGGAGGGGATGAATCATTTCTGTCTTCTACCATAGGACCTAGGATGACTGCAAGATTTTCATCTTGCAAATCAGTGGAGTCTGTGGGATGGCACGAGGTTTCAAACTGTAATAGTTCGGTGAGGCATTTTTTGAACACTTCATGTTTGATCAATTCGTAGAGGGGCATAGGGATTCTGATTTTTTGAATTTCATGCTCAAAGTTAAAAGACGATGCGAGATTTAGAATTTCCCTTACTTCAGGTACATGAATCTGGACCATTGAAGAGAGGGGTTGGGCCTTCTTACCTTTGTTGTTGTCTGCTACTTCATTAGCAAGTTTCTCTGTTCTAGTGAGTTGTTCAGGAACATCAGGTGCTCCTGTCTTCTTCTTGGATCTTAGGTTATACTTGTTTTGGCTGTTGCTGGCCTTGTCTCCCTTGCTCAGCTCGTTTAACTGACTGTCCATGAGAGATTTCTCGTATGTTGATTGAGTGAGATGAGGAAAAGGAGAAGTATCTCCAAAGCAGTGGATTTCAGGATCAAGCTCGTCTATTTCCCCTTCTTCATCATTAGCTACGAAATTATTATGAAGAGGGGCCTGAATCTTCTGATCTTCTCTGTCTCTTCCCCTCTGGTCCCTTTGCATGATCTGGGGAGCATTATTATTTGGCCTCCTGAAATTTCCTTTGCTTTCGGTATTCTGAGGATTTCTGTATGTTTGCTTCCCCTCCACCTTCATTTTCTCCAACTCTGCAGACAGAGACTTCACTATCTTGGTCAATTCATCCACTTGAGGGTGAGGCACAGAGGGGCCAGAAGTCGAGGCTTCAAATCTTCCCTTTCTCCTGTCTGCATCAATCTTATTTCTCAGTCTGTCAACTGCCAATACATTAGATTCCACTTCTATGGCCGCATCTTGCATTTGAGCTAGGGAGGTAGCTCTTCTTTCTCTCAATAGAAGGCAGAAGTCAAGGTCGAAAGCATTAGCATAAGAGATTTTAGCAGAGGCTTCTGTGGGTTTTATCTCAGCAGGGATCTTATTATACATCTTATTGAATCTTTTGGAGAAGTCAGAGACAGACTCTCCTTCCTTTTTCTTCAAGGACCCAAACTCTGTCATGTAATACATGAAATCTTTTTTATCTCCCCACTGCCTCAGGAACGCATTACCTAGAGCTTCAATCCCGACAATAGATCCGGGGGCCAATCCCCTAAACCATTTCCTTACCTCACCATCAAGGCTCTGGACGAAGACTCTCATCCAGACATCTTCATTTTCAATGTTCAGGTTGTCTGCATAGTTGTAGAAGGCAGCAAGGTGCTCTTCCGCAGTTATGTTCTGTTCCCCAGTGAATTTAGGCATATATTTCAAGTAATATCCAGCAGGGAGAGGATTCATAGGTTGAGGTAGGATTAAGGGGGCATATCTGGCAGCCACTATGGCATCCATTATGTTTAGAGGGGGATTAGCACCTGCCATGGAAATAATAGGTGTAGGGGAACCAGGAGGAGACGAGGTTTGGATCGGAAAGACAGGAACTAAGCTGACAAGACGGGAGGGGAACAGCAGAAAGTTTGGAGAACAAGTTTGCGAGCTAAAAGGAACAGAAGTTTCCCTTTCTTCAACAATCGTGGTAATAGGAGAAGGGGTGGTAAAACCTGGGGTAGGAAAATATTCAGAGGTGTTGGATCTGAACCAGGGTACCACCTCGAGGGAGAGGGGAGTGACAAGGGTTTCTCCTACCAATTCAAGATCAAGAGGAGAAAACTCAAAAGGAACACTCCCAAAATTTAGACTATGGGAAACTCCAACAGAACGTAAATAAACAGGATGAGATGAAGGTGTTGGAGTTTCTATAAAATCATGAAAATCATCAAAAATACCTGGATTAGCAATAGAAGTACCTCCTCCAGAGGACTTTCCCTTTCTGATAATCTTCTTTGGGTCAGCTTCAGGTGGCGCTAACGACAGCTGAGGAGTAGACCTTGTATGTCTGCCTCTAGAAGCCACAGCTGGAACAATGGGGTCGCCCAGAGGAGTCGCGTCAGTGGAGTCACCAGGTGCACAGTAGCAATCTCAATAGTTCTAATATATGATGCACCTTCAGAATCAGTTAATCGTTGTCGTTCAATCCCGGGGAAGATATTCAACTTCGTCCCTGGCAACGGCGCCAAAAATGTTAGCGTCAGAAGTCACTCCTGGATTGCGACAGAAGCAGAGCCCAACGCCCATCAGTTTATGTCACGAATTTTTTAAAAGGGGTGATCAAATGGAGGTAAAATCAGAACAATATCGTTTGACTCAGAAAACTAGGCCAGAAATGCATAGGGAAGTGAGGGCCACAACTAACTTCAGTCAGTAATTTGAGTTAAAGCGAGAGTAGAGGTAAGACCTGGGAGAAAATGGAGGAGACTGCTCTGGGCATCAGGCCTTCCAGCAACTCGGGAAATAAAAACAAAACACTGAAATGTGCCTAAGCGACACAGTGATAACTGCACACTGATCAAACCTATCATACTATACAGCCACAACCATCCGACTGGATCCTCCAATTCTGAATCATTCAGTGCCAGGTGAAAAGACAATGTGAGAGATTGTTTAAGACTGGTGCAGAAATTGATGTGATCAACCATACATCATCCTACAATGTGCAACACTCGACTGGATCCTCCAATTCCGAGTGTTTCAAACAGCTAACAGACAAAACAAAAGAAAGGAGAAGCTGACTTCCATTAATTTGACAGTCTTGTTATCCCCGATTTCTAGGGATAACTAGGAGATCATGTCTCGAGGCCCATAGGTCCTAGACATGGAGTACCGAGAGCAGGATTGACCTAAGCATGGCCCTGGAAGGCCCATGTTTCTTGTTCTTCATCAAACTTGTCCTGTCAGCAGCAGCAGCATCCATCACCTTCTGCTTGGACTTGTATCGGAGAAGACTCTTGCTCCATGAGGTAATTGGTCCAGGTATCACGGTATGTGTCATATTTGATCATTATAACTTTCAGATATATGCATCAAATTCCTTTTATTTCTGACGACTGCTTGGATCTTACATTAACCCACTTGACCATGGTTGGGGGGATTGACAGGGTACCCTAGCAAGCTTGTACCCATAGGTTTTGGTTAGCCACCAGGGGGGATTTTGAAGGGCCATCATCCGCTCCCATCATATCATCACTCTTACATCTTATCTTCCACTCATCTATCCCATTCCCCTAGTCCGGACATTAAGATGACCTGTTTGTGGGGTTACACCTTATCTTGGGGGAAGAAGGGGCTAAATGCCCAGGAGATAAAAGCAGTTGGTAAGAGATAAAAGCCATAAAAAATAAAACCTAGAGATGCCTCGCCCAGGGATTCTCGAGAAGGCAATAAAAAGCCTCTGAGCAAGAAACAAGAGGGACCCGAAGAAAAATAACAAAACAAGACCTAGCCAAGAGGATGGGGGGTCTCATCACGAGCCAACCCATTATGTTCATGGGTACTTAGCAGTATGACATTGCCATTATCTGGTTACCACACCAGGGCAGTGACCTTTGGCTGCATGGCCAAGGGAAAGGGGGTCTCATCACGAACCAGCCTTATCATCTCTGTGAAAATACTTGTGGGTAACACTGTCAGCTCTGGTCACCACGCCAAGGCAGTGTCCTCTAGTTAGACCTTGAAATAAAAAGAAAGAAAAAGTAATAAAGAAAAGAAAGAATAAAGATAATAAAGGGCTTGGAAAGAATTGCATCCATGACAGGTACAGCTCACCTTCTACAAAGGCACCCACGAATAATATCACCCCTGTCTTTCACTCTACCTGTGTTTGGACATCCTTTGACCACTCCACCTCGTGTTACATGGCTTGGATGATATCCTCTGGAAACTTTCCTTTTCTTATGGATGCTGGCCCAATAGGGCATTTTGTCTTTTTCTTCGGCTTTGTATAGTAGGTCATTGTAATGTCTTCGAGCTATTGGATGATATGTCAGGGGTTTTATGCATGCATTTGATAAAATTAATGATGAAATATGATTGGCATTGCTATGATCCCTAGGACTAATGAGCCCATGGAGGGCGAAGTTTTTGATGTGCAGGATCATGCCCGACGGACAGGTACCAATTGGACCGGTACACATGGGGAGATGATTAGTTCGGACCTCCATGCGGCTGAAGAGCCCATTAGATGGTTGTTGGGACACCATCGGGGGCAGAGACAGGACAGTTATTGGTCGAGCCTTTGCACATGAGAAGAAGGACGTTTCATCCAGGACGCCTTAGCTGAGCCCAGCCCAGGGGGGTTGACCCATTGCAGGTGGAACGTGTCCCTCTGATGACCCAGGACGTCATCTAGGAGCCCATGATGTCACCTCCAATGCATGGCAGTTTGATAGGGCAGTTTGGCACGTGTGGCAGAGTTTGGAGGCCCAAAGAGGGCCAACGTTTGTCATCTCGTGCTGCTTTTTGCCCTAAAAAGGGCCAACGTCTCCCTCAGAAGGGCTTGACGTCCTGTTTATTGCTCATTTAGGGTTTTAATTGACAGTTTAATGTAAAAACAATATGATTTTGGTTTGTAGCCTTGTCGACTATTTTTAATGACCTATAATTAATTAAAGGTCATGAGATGATATATATTGAGGATGTTTTTCCCTCATTTGGACATAACACAACTCACTCACACTTGTGAGGTCTGATTTTTGCGCCCTCCTAGGGTATTTTGTCTTTCTAAGTGAGCCGCACTTGTTATTGGAAGGATTTTTTGGCATCTTTTGGCATTTCTCTGCAAGGAAGGTTTATAACTAGGGTTTGCACATGCTTTCTTCATGATATGTAAGTGATTTTCTTGCAAAACTTCTTAATTGAATGGTTGTAGGTTTAATTTCTTGCATTTGCTTATTAAATTGTTGATTTGAAACCCTAGGTAACAAGCACACAAGTAGGTCCTTGTTTCATGTCCCCTTAGAGAGAAATATT
>ML832632.1:24165-41408 GCA_009831015.1 Picea engelmannii
AAAAAATGCTAGTTGCCAAAATGAGAATAATCAGATATTCTTTTTCCAACTCTTTGTATGTAAATCTAGATGAACAGGATTTTTACTGTGTACAGTAACAATTGTTTACAATAGCTTTCCACCTCATGATTATTGGGAGCTTGTTTTCTTCTCTTCCTGCTTGGTGTGTTAAATTGTTTCAGTAATCCTATCTCGAATGCAGTCTCTAACTATTTCCTTGGATTAATCTATGACATATTTGAAGATTGGATGAAAACTAAATAAAATTTTGCAAAAATACTTATGTGAACATGTAGAAGACAGGCATTCAAATTGATCTACTTGAACCATAAAAACCATTAATTCAGAAGTTTAACAGCCAAGTAGTTACAATGGGATAATAAATACACCACACTGTAATCCCAGTTGAACGGTAAATGTCAACTTGAGAGAAAAATTACAATGGGACAAGTTTGTCTTCTAGGAATAGGCTCTTTTGTTGTCTATCACATGCTCAGTCTGGTCGTTTTTGCTTCATATTAGTGCCTATAACACTAATTTTCTGTAACTACAGACTTGTTTTTCTGACTCTCATGAAACATGCTATCAAGAACATAAAACTCAAGATGAAGAGTTGAATCCTCAAGTAAAGACCTTGGAGCTACTTGTTCTTAGAGAAGATGCAAGGCTTTGTAGTTGCCAATGTACTTCCATAGGCAGTTCGCTGGTATTAGTGGGCATCAATTCACCAGGAAACAGTAAATCTATTTCTTGAGTCCTCTAGACGATCATTACTTTATGGTTGATAATTATGCTCAAACTAGAGTGACCAGATGTTTAGTAGACTCTCAATTTTCATATGAGAGAATGGTGTTCATAGTGTGAGATCTTCATCTGACAGTTGGATCTGTTTTACTCTTTTCTTGGAAGTTTGAGGTCGCAATTTTTTTCCACTGTGAGCTGCCTCAGCTATTATATATATATATATATATATATATATATATATATATATATATATATATATATATTTCTTCCCAGACAAGAAGATTCTTTGAAAGGACGGATATAATAGAGTTAATTGTATATTTTGACACTGTTATACATGTGCCTGTCATTTTGAACCAGGTGAATGTAAATTTGGCTGGTTTACCAGCATTAGTGGTGCCATGTGGTTTTGTCAAAGTTGGAGAAAGGGATCTTCCTGTAGGCCTTCAGATGATCAGCGCAGCCTTCGAAGAGGTAATAAATATAGCATTTATGAGGGTGTTAAAATCTGTAAATAATTTTGAGGTATTCTTTTTGATTCCCAGTTCATATTCTGAAAAACATTATGTTCTGGCAGGGGCGGTTACTGCAGGTTGGTCATATATTCCAACAAACACTCCAGAACCTCAGTTTTGAGGCACCCTTACCAAACAAATGAGTTCTGGTGATGAATTTTTTCTTCTTCCATGCACAGCACCATTCCTAGCTTCAAAGTGGTCAGACATGAAAACAGGGGAGCTGTTTATTGTTTTGGAAAATATCTGAACTTGTTTATTTATATGTGAAATTTGAGGCAGTTAGCAGTTTTGCCATTAAAAATGACTTGTATGGGCTCACAAAATTCAAGGGTAAGAGAGCTTATTCCATTTTTTTAATAATTTCAGCTTTTATTGTGAGAATGAAATTGTATTACAAGATTAAAAACAACCAAGGCATTCAAGTCCTTATTTCTACTCTTTACCTTGAGGTAGGCTATTTACTACTGCTTCAGCAGTTGATTCCTCGTCCACTTCATCTTACCTGGATTAGTATCATCTTAATATTGTTGTTGTTATATACACATAATAGTTAATAATCAATGATAATAATAAAATAAAAAGAACGAAGAAATAAAAAAGAAAGATAAAATAAACAAATAACAATTAATAATTAATAATAAAATGTATTAAAAGCATGACTAAAAGTCATGACCTTCCACAAAAGTCGTGAGGGCTATTATATATTGAGCCCGGTAATGTAATAAAGATCATCAATCATATTTTTCATTATATATCACATTTTATATTGTTCAATTCTTTTGTCGAACTCGTGGAAGTTCATTCTTCATTGGTATTAGAGCGAACTCGTCCCCCAACACATTCACCAGGCCGCTACTCGTCATCGTGTTACCCACTGCGAGTCGCAAACTTCGCCGCAAATCTATTCTTCACCCTGCAACGTCATTTTTCCATGCTACAGGGCCCCTACTCGTTCGCTCCGACCCCGCTCGCGACCTACCACCATCCCGCAGCCTCCTCACAAGTCTGCCGCTTGCCCCACCACCATTCTACGACCCCCGACTGTGCTCTCTCCCTGCCACCAATACACGCAGATCGAGCAAGCACACCAGAATTCCGTCCTCATTCCCTCACGAACCCTCATCACGATTCCTGTCCATACTCTCCGCGTCTCTACACGATTTCCCTTTCATATTCGATATTTTCTTGATTGCCAATATTCGAACAAGCCGTCATTTGTTTTGCACTCACATCATCTTTTCCCTCTCTGTCGCCTCACACATATACTTTAATATTTAATATAATATATATATTTTTTATATATTAAATATAAATTATGAAATATAAATATTTCATATTTTAACGGTTGAAGTCCGAAAAAGTAACAAGGAACTTGTGATTCTGCCATTTCCAGTCAAAATTGCGGAAAAATATACACCTCCAAATACGAGAAAGATGTTGGAATTAAAGAACCAGATTGAAAAGATCGATTAGGAATGTAAAAATGTTCGACAATCACTCTAGAAGAAGATACAAAAAAACTCGTGATGAGCTAATAGAAGAAATAAGGATCAACAATGAGGCACTCAAACGAGATCTAGCGTATAACCTTAAATAAAAAATTACTGCTGAAATCGGGGTTGAATTTCGACAAGGCATAGCCAATCTAAAATAAGATCTTAAAGACAATATTTTCACAATATTTTCGCAGAGGTCGGGATTGACCTACAAGGCTTATTAAACTTAAAGCAAGAAATGATAGATGAATTGAAGCAAAGCTTGGTTGTTATAACACAACAACATGAAGAAAAACATAATGAACTTCTAAATCTTATAAAAAACCAAGGATACCAACAAACCATCCAACCACAACCAAGTGCTTCAAGCACATCTAACACACCACCACCCTCCTACGCTTTAATACCAAATCTCCAACCAATCTCACAATATCCACCTTTAATGATATATCCTCCCAAAGCGAAAATAGAACTCTCAAAATACAATGGAGGCGATAACCAATGTGTGGCGTGGTTTAACAAGACTGAAGAATATTTCCATATATATAATGTTACAACAAACGAAGAAAAGGTTAAATATGCATCCATGTACCTCGAAGGCAGTGCGTACAACTGGTACCTATGTTGGAAAGGTAGAACTCAGTCATACAATTGGAATTCCTTCAAAAATGATTTTTTTAAAAGATTCCATGGAATTTCCAAAAATGAAATTTTCTCAAAACTCACCAGGGTACAACAGAAAGGCAACGTAGATGAATTTATGCATCAATGGTAAGCCCTCATTACACGAGTGTTTGGACTATCGGATAATCAATTATTCTAGTCTTACGTAGGTGGTCTCAAGTCACATATCCAAGACAATTTAAAATTGCATGAGGTTACAACTCTTGAAATAACAAGACGCAAGGCAAAGGAAACATAAGACAAACTAGATGGCCAATCAAGATTTGGCAAAGTTTATTCAAGAAGGAACATGTCTCAGACTACAAATTCAGAAAATGACACGTATATATTGCCAAACCTATGAGTTGATAAAAAAAGTTTGGATGCCCAAAGAATAAAAAAAGACAAATGTAAACGCTGTGGAGAGAAATGAGACTCGAGACATATGTGTTGCTTAGAAGATAACTCAAAAAAATTATATACGTGTGAAGCTGAAAAAGATAATGAATCAGATTCAAAAGAATCAGAAAGTGAAGAAGTTAAGAACCCCTAAAAGATCACATTAGACCTCGAAGGTGACAACACACCAATGATATCTCTTGCAACCATCATAGGCATTAGCCAACCACAAACTCTAAAATTAAAATGACATATTATAAATGATAATGTTACAGTACTAATCGACATAGGAAGCACCCATAATTTTCTCGACATCAATATTGCAAGAAAACTCAAAATATTCATATATTCAGTTCTAGACATGAAGGTAATGGTTGTAGATGGTAAAAAATTTTGAGAAAGTACGGAAATGCCATAAAGTGAAACTCCAAATACAAGATTTCAATTTATAATCAAAACTCTATACCTTACCTTTGGGAGGAGTAGATTTGGTTTTAGGAGTTCAATGGTTACAAACCTTGGGCACTTGGTCAATCACCAAAATCATTTCATCAAATTCAAGTGGCAAGCACAAAGGTATAAATTATATGGATTTCAACCTCCCCAAACATAAGTTGTATCATTTCAACAGTTGGAAAAAATGATCTGAAAGGGAGCAGGCCCTTATTTCATCGCTATCAAATAGACATACAAGAACCAGAACAAGATAACTCTAGGACTCCAAAAATCCAAGAATTAATTCAAAAACACAAGAAGGTATTTCAAGACCTTCCTATGGAGTTACCACTAGAAAGAAGAATTGAACATGTAAATGAAGTTAAGCCAGGATCAAGTCCAGTCAAGGTTAGACCATACAGATACCCCCATCATCATAAAACAAAAATAGAAAGGTTAGTCCAAGACTTGTTAAAATGTGGCGTTATCACAAAAAGCAGAACTACATATGCAACTCTAGTGGTGTTAGTACGAAAGAAAGGTGGTTCTTTCAGAGTGTGCATAGATTATCGAGGGTTAAACAAGATATCAATCAAGAATAAATTTCCCATTCCATTCATTGACGAAATGTTGGATGAACTTCATGGAGCCAGATATTTTTTAAAACTTGATTTGAGATCAGGGTACTATCAAATTAGAGTAAGATTAGAAGATGTAGCCAAGACCGCTTTCCAGACACACGAAGGATACTACGAATTTAGGGTGATTCTTTTTGGGCTAACTAATGCTCCTACTACCTTCCAAGCAACTATGAATGAACTATTTCATCCATACCTAAGAAAATATGTGTTAGTCTTCTTTGACGACATCCTCGTATACAACCAAACGTGGAAGGAACATATGAAGCATTTGGGACAAGTATTGTCCTAGATGTTGGAATTTCTGGAGAGAATTTTGCAAACAAATTGGGATCTCTCTTAATATGAGCTCAACTTACCATCCTCAAACATAGGGTCAAACAAAGGTTGTTAATAAATGCCTAGAAACGTACCTTCGTTGTTTTGTTACTGACAAGCAAAATAAATTGTTTCAATGGTTGCACCTTGTTGAGTGGTGGTATGACTCCACATATTACACATCTGCTAGAATGACATCTTTCCAAGCTTTTTATGGATATGGACTTTAGACTTGGAAGGAGTTAGCCACAAGTCAAACAAAAATCACTTCAGTTAAGGATCATTTAGTCGAAAGTCAAAAAATTGTTCAGTTACTTAAGGAAAACTTAGCAGTTGCAAGGAATCGAATGAAACAACAAGCAAATCAACACCAAACAAATAGAGAGTTCGAAGTTGGAGAATGGGTATTTGTAAGGCTTCAACCCTATAAACAATTATCACTTAAACAACAAGGAATGAATAAGTTGGCTCCCAAGTTTTATGGACCATATCAAATCAACAAAAAAATTAGTCATGTAGCTTATGGGTTGGAATTACCAGATAAAAGTCAGATCCACAAAGTTTTTCATGTATCATGTCTAAAAAAAGCTTCAGGGCAACATCAAAAGGCACAAACAATGCTTCTTATATTGGATGATGAAGGGAAAATAGATTTGAAGTTAGAGACCATTATTGTCACGAGGGAAAAGAAATTACCCTCACAAATAATCAAGAAGTATCTTATTAAATGGATAAATCTTCTGGAAGAAAACATAGCATTTTCGCAAATTATATCCTTCCTTACCATTGCTTTGAGAACAAAGCAAGTTTTAAAAGAAGGGAAATGTAATATACACATAATAATTAATAATAAAAGATAATAATAAAATAAAAAGAACAAAGAAATAAAAAAGAAAGATAAAAAAAACAAATCACAATTAATCATTAATAATAAAATGTATTAAAAGCATGACTAAAAGTCATGACGTTCCACAAAAGTCGTGAGGGCTATTATATATTGAGCTCGATAATGTAATAAAGATCATCAATCATATTTTTCATTATATATCATATTTTATATTATTCAATTCTTTTGTCAACTCGTGGAAGTTCATTCTTTAGTTGTGCCTCCTTATCAGTTTTTTTTTTTGGACTCCATCAAATGTATCTAATCAATTCATTGCAATTTGAATTACCTTGTATTCTTCTAGACATCTACATCTAGTGAGGTCATTGAAATATCTGAATTCTTGCTTCTTAATGCTTGAACATTGGCATAAGTTTGGAGTATTATTCTTTACAATAATAAAATTGCTAATTTTTGTTATTGCAATGTGTTTTTAAAATTCTTTGTTAGTTGACCAAGTCTAAAGAAATAGTTTAGCACTAGGATGTTTTCTCAATATCTTTTTGTTCATGTCCATTTTTGCAGTGCTTGATTTCCAAGCCTACCACCATTTCGATCTCATGCCTAGGCTCACTATTATTAGCTTCACTCGGTTGTATTTGTACCATTTGGTGCCATTGAAAAAGTAACTCAATTTGTTGTACTTGCACCAAATGGTTTCAAGATAAGATGTTCCTTTAATATAATGCTCCCTGGATGCATCCCTAAGGGTTTGGAGCATGTCTCCTATGTCCCAAGGGTAGTGAGATGGGCTCAAAACTTCCATTGCCATCCCTGAAATGCAGGGGATGACTTAAAAATTAGGTTTCAATTATTTTTCATATGGGCTCTTAATGATCTAAGAAATCATCATTTATTATAACATAGTGAGTTAGTAAGTGGGAAAACTCAACCTTTCTCATGAGTTAAAGTTCTCTGCCTTATCCACTATTTTTTTGAAATCTTGACAATCCAGGTCGCTTTAAAATGGGCCAAAATCTCCAAGGGAGAAGTTCCATGGTCAAAGTTCCCATCACTCATGGAATTGTAATGTCTAATGAAATTCCTACTAGATTTGGGGAAGAGTTTCCGTTGGAAAGAGGTTGGGCTTGTCCACATATAAACTTACTCCATATTAAAACTAGTAATTGGTAATTTCTAATTTATTTAATACCAATTCTAATTAAAGAAAAAAAATTACTAACACTATATTTTGGGTAGGGGTTTCCCAAATACTACCATCCTTTGAGTCCTTGACAACTATAAACACAACTTTAATATGATTCAAGCACCTGTAAATTATCATCTCTTCAATTAGTATAACTATGTTTATAAATGTACTTCTAAAATTTGGCCCTAAATCATCACTCTATGAATCTAAGATATAAAATAAATTATAAATAATACCCTCATCCTACACCATAAATGTAAGCATAGTGATCAAAATGTAGGATTTCCAAGCTATTTAAGAGTTAGTTTCTTCTTTCACTTAAGTGTTAGCTTCTTCTTCGTAGGAAAAATTTCTTCATTCACTTCTAATTAACATGTTAGTTTCTTCATTTGGTTTAGGAAATTGTTTCTTCATTCACTTTATTTAAGTCATAATATCTTAATTTGATGTAGAAAAATTTGGGATCTATTATAACTTAGTATATAGTTATAAATATGTCCAACTAGTCCCAAAGGAATTAATATATGCATAACATATTTATTGTTTGTGTAAACGAATGCAACCCAATATTTTATTTTCCAAACAATCTAGGCCAAATGAGTCCATTACCATCAAACTTGAGTTGCATATGGTTTATTCATTAGGGTGCCAATGAATGTCCATAAAATCAGTTTTTCACTCAGTTTGAATTTCTTTAGATGACCACTGCATGTTTGCACTTGGTACTTTCCAGCATAGAGCATGGGTGCATTATCGGCATCAATCTAATTCACTCATATTTAAGATCATATCTCAAGTTTCATACTAGTTAAAACACATGACCACATAAAGTGATGATGCAGTTTGATGTCAATGTATTTTTGTTGTAGTATAAGGTGTTCCCTCCATTTGTTTCCAGTCAATATCTTCTAGGACATGCTTAACCAAAACAATTCCACAAGAATTGTTTCCTTATAGTCGAGTAGAAGAGAATGAAGTAGTCGACTTCTTTTTACTAAATGGAATTGTCATTGATTCAATGTGAAACATGCGTCTTGATGTTGACTTTCCATCTGCCATGTATTTCTCCCAATTTAAGTTAGTAAAGACAACCAATTTGAAGTTGTCAATAATTAAATATTTCAAGCCATGTTTGATAGTTCCTTGAATATATTCTAGAGTTCTTTGTGTTTCTTGGCAATCACTAAATTTGGGCGCAACCATGAACCTAAACACAATTTCTATTGTGCAACTACTGTGGTGCAAATACTTCAGAAGAACAACCTTGGGGAGCACATTCCCATGGCTTCCAAGAAGAAGTTGGAAGATCAAGCACCAACAAAATGAGGTAACTCTCATGCTTTAATTGTTATTCATTCCTCTCCTGATACATGGATCCTAGATTCAGGGGCATCCCATCATATGGTAGCATCATAAAATGGTTTTATCTTCTATTACAACATGGGCGGTCCTCACATCCTCATGGGAGATGATACCCCAATTGAGGTCACTGGACAAGGGAGGGTAGAACTCCAACATGGAAGTTTTGAGAACGTCTTAAATGTTCCAAAACTCTTTGTGAATCTACTCTTTGTTTATCAGATAACACATTTTGGCACAAGAAAGATGGTGGCGTTCACACTTGATTCAATAACCATATGTGACATGCATGATAACTCAAAGATTGTTGTTGGTGAGGTAAATCACCAGTCTCGTTTGTATACATTCAGTAAGTTTATTGCTAAATCTGATTCTGCTTTACTACTGACACATGCTGATAATGATAGCAGATTATGGCACGAGAGATTTGGTCATCTAAATTTCAAATATATGCAGCGACTGAGCCAATAGGGAATGGTCACAAGCTTGCCCGACATACACTTTTCCAAAGGAGTTTGTCAAGGATGTGTTCTTGGCAAACATCCTTAAGAGAAGTTTGAGAAAGGGAAGGCTTGTAGGGCCTCCTCTCCTTTGGAGCTCATCCATAGTGATTTAATGGGACCCTTTCAACATCCATCCATCAACAAGGCGAGGTACGATCTTACATTTATTGATGATTTCTCACGATACACTTGGGTGTATTTTCTGAGGTAGAAGTCCAAAGTTTTTGAGCATCTCAAACACTTCAAAGCACACACAAAGACTTACTCCAGAAGGAAGATTAGATCCTTCAAACATACAATGGGGGGGGATATGTGAACCAAGATGTCCAACATCTTTGTTTAGAGGCCGGTATACAACTACAACATACATTACCTTACACTCTGCAATAGAATGGAGTATTTGAGAGGAATAATAGATCCCTTAAAGAAATGGCCACTTTCATGTTGCATGCATGGTCTCTACCTTCCAAGCTTTGGGATGAGGCACTTAACTATGCTAACAACATTCAAAACAAATCTTCTCACAAATATGTCAAGGACAAAATTCCCTTTGAGGCATGGAACGATAACAAACCAAAATTCACCCACTTTTGAATATTTGGATCACATGCGTGGGCCCGCGTACCCTCTAAAAATATGAAAGAAATAGATTTGCAAAGTATCACATGCATATTCGTGGGATATCATGATGGTGTGAAGGGTTATCAAATGATTGATCCTTCAAAGGGCAAGCTCATTATTGAGCGAACTGTCTAGTTTGAGGAAAGTCCCTTGCATGCACCATTGGAGCCACATGCAGAGACCTCTACACTTTCAATTGCACTAGACATCAGAGATGATGAGACCACTCATTTAGATCATGGTTCAAATTTGAGCTTCAAGTCTGATTCGGAAGATGATGAGCCACAACAAATGCCTAATTGGGCACATGCCACCCCACATGCAACAAATTGTTGATGATTGCAGCTATGTGAGACATTCTCCAGCTTACAAACCTGTGAGATGTGGATCATTGCAACTATGTGAATCTTTCTCCAGCTTACAAACCTAAGAGAAAGCCCATAAGAAGGGTACATGGTTCCTACTTGAGATAGAGTTGGAACGTAGAGATGACCTCCTCCATTTAGAGAGTTGAGAAGAACTCCAGACGATTATCCAGTGGGAAAGGCGATCTGTTGAGTTAGACGTGCCTATGGCTGAGCACAAGGTGAACATGTGAAACCCCAAAGTGATGGGTGCATCGTCATGTGAACATAAATGAAGATGATGTATTAGCCTCCTCTGAGCAACAGAGTTGACGAGAGACTCCAGATGATTCTCCTGTGTGAGGCAGTGGGAAAGAATATTTGTAGAGTGGACGTGCCTGTGGACGAGCATAGGTGAACGTGTGAAGATCTGATTCTTTTGTGTAATGTAGTGAGCCAGAGATATGAACATACCTATAGATGTGCCCCTATTGGATGAGCACTAGTGGGTGTATCAAATCCTTTGCTATATTGTCCAAGAGTCAGACCTGTCTGTAACCCTAATTGTAATGTAAAGGGTACATGTCGACCCCACCTTAATGTGATTGCTAATTAAAGGGTACATGTTGACCCCACCTTAATGTGATTGCTAATTAATGTAAAAGATAATTAATCTAGTTAATATTGATTATATTATAAGTTAGTGAGGTCGACCCTGTTGTGCCAATAAACACTTTTGTTGACAGACTCATTTTAGTATAAGTAAAGGTAAATCCTCCATTGAGAAAACATATCTTTCAAGTGAGTTTGGAAATTTCAGCAAGTACACCTTGGGAAAAGTGCGCACCTCTCTTGGGCGCTAGTCTTCTAGGGTTTAAGAACCCTCTTGTGTGCTAGGTTTTATCTTGGTGGTGAAGGTCTTTTTCTTGAGGATTATAGAAAATGATTTGGTTGGGTTTTTTTCCCTTGTTGAGAAGGGTTTCCTAGGATACATCTTGTGTTCTTGTGCATGGTGCTTCTTCTTGTGATCTTGGTTGATGCAACATTTATGGTTATGGTTAAATGCTAAAATGGAATGAACTTCATGCTTAACCTAGCTTATTGAAAAATCAACATTGTATCAGAGCATAGGTCTTGAAAGAACCCATTGCACAAGCATCCACCAAGTCTCAGCTCACCTTTTGCAGAACCGTACGACCCTTTCTAGGGTTTCCAGAAAATTCCGTACGACCCTCCTTTCAATGGTGATTCAAACCTTAATACTTGGACACTGGGGCCACTTTTGGCATATAAAAAGTACAGCCTCCTCCATCGCATCTCCAGAAGCTCTCAAAGTGAAATTTCGAGAAATTTTGATTTTTGGCCCTAGGGTTTCAAGGGTGTTGAAATTTCCTGCAGAATATTAATTCTAAGCTTTCTGAAGAAACATTCTCTTGAATCAACAAGCATCCCTGTGACACTATCAAGTTGATTGTTGGCAATCATAAGTCCAATATAATCCAAGGTTTCTAATCCAACCAAATCATTAGGTTTTCAAAATCCAATTGGCAAGAATTTAAAGAAACCAATCAAATGAAGAACATAGCATTAGTAGAAGATAGACTTGATGGAGCAAGCAACTTCAACTCCTAGAAATCAAGGCTTCAAGTCACCCTTGAAGAAGATGACCTCTTGTATGTGGTAACTAAAACCCTACCAGGCACAACTACAAATATAGATAAAAAGATAAGAAAGGAAGATGTCAACGCAAGAAAATTAATTATTTATTCAATAAGAGATCACCTCTTACCTTCTATTGAAAACCTGAAGACATCCTATGAGATGTATGAAGCTTTGAAAGAAATGTTTGAAAGTGACAATACTCTCATAGCTCTCACCTTAAAGAGCCAACTTCAAAGCACCAATTAGATGACAAAAGGTGACACATTTGCCATCTTCTTCATGAAGATATCAGAGATTAAATAACAGTTAGAGACAATTGGGGAAATCATGTCTGATAGAGAACTTGTCTTAACCACTCTCCAGAATCTTCGAAAATCGTGGGAGCCTTTCCTTCAGAGTATCAATGGAAGAGAAGCTCTACCAACCTTTGATCGTATATGGACAGATTGTGCTCAAGAAGAACTTAGTCTTAGAAATAGAGGAGTGGAAGATTCCTCAGAAGAAAATCATGCTCTCGCACTTCATACAAAGAAAGGAGGAAAATTCAAAAGAAATTTCAGGTAAACATTTAAAGGTGAAAAGTCTTCATCAAATCCAGGTTATCAAAGAAGAGATGTTTCATAAATTCAGTGCTTCAAATGTGACAGTTATGGACACTATGCAAGAAACTGTCCAACCAGGAAGAAGGGAAGACAATATGCTTCCACCGCTGACATTGATCCAGACCCACCTCAAAAGAATGAAGAAACGATAGAGGAGAAGTACTTCCTCTAAAAACTAAAGCATGACTACAAACCAGGTAAACCAATTGATTTCAAATTTTATAGTTGATTGCATTTTTGAATAAATCCCTAGTATGGGTGCCCTCAAAGACTTGGACCATTATCCCTGGTACGGGAGTCCAAACCATATTTGATTGGTTATTATGCGAGACAATCAGAGATGTTGTCCTTAAAGAAGAGATAACCATTCAAACAAACCCAAAGAATCTCATATGGAGATTGATAGTGAGACAATACCTTCTCCCCCTTCAACAGTTCAGAGGGAGACATACATTATTCCAATTGATCTAGTTTCTTCAGTTGATATGTTTAGAGATATTGCAGTAGGGCATAAAAGGTCTACCTAGACTCACTCTGCAAGAGGCAGAGAAACATACTAGCCTCTCAAGACTCATCTCAAGAAAACAAAAGAGATTTTCAAGCTATTTTTTAGTCATGAGCCACTTCATTGATGTTGAGCTTCCTTGTCCTAGAGAAGCAACATGAGAACAGGTATGGCAAGATCCCATAACGGAAGAATACTAGTATATCTTAAAGAATGATGTATAAGATATTATTCAGGGACCATAAAGGAAGTTTGTGGTAACTTCCAAGTGGAACTATAAGATCAAACATGTAGGAGATGGAAGTGTTGAGAAATACAAAACGAGATCTATAGCCAGAGGTTTTTCACAAACATAAGGAGTTGTCTATGATGAGACACTTGATCCAGTGAACCCGATACACTTCCATCCGTACTACCATCCATGAGTTGGAAACTATATCAGATAGATAGATTCTTGATGAGTTTGGATTTCAGCAAGAGTGTTGCTGATCCAAACCTATATCATTACAGTGTTAGTGACAAGAGCCTGATCCTGATGACTTATTAAAAAAGGCTTGTTGTTGGATACAGGTAATTCTTGACTTCTGAATTCGAGATGAAGAATCTGAGTATGATGCACTACTTCTTGGGACAAGAAGTATGATAGAGGATCGATGAGATTTTACTGAGTCAAGGAAAATATACAGTGAAAATATTAAGTATGATATAATGCAAAATCCACCGTGATGGATTTAAAGAAGAAGATTGATGACGATTCAAACGAGACTGATCCAACACTGATTGGATCACTAATGTATTTGGTTAACACCAGACTTGATTCATGACATGCAGTGAATGTGCTTAGTCATTTCATGAGTCAACCGAGATAGACTCACTAGACAACAACAAAATATGTAATGAGATATATACGAGGCATAGTTGGATATGGCCTGAGATATGCCTCCACTGTGAACTTGAGTTTGTAGGATATGCCGATTTAGATTGAGCAGAAAGCACAGTGGACCAGAAGAGCACATCTGGTTGATGTTATACCATGAAGTTTTCCATGGTTTCCTAATGCAGCATGAAACAAAACTCTATGGCCTTGAGTACCACTGAGGCAGAGTATATAGCATCGAGTGTGTGAAGCAATGTGGCTTCACAAGCTTCTGACAGATTTACTTGACCATGAGATGGATCCTATGATGATAACCAAGAGCCATGTGTAAATATCCATGAGAACCCAATGTTTCTTGATGGATCGAAACACGATGAGATGAAATATCCTTATATCAGAGATATGATGCAGAGGAAAATCCTACACATGCAGTACCTTCCTACACATGAGCAGATTGCATACATCTTCACCAAACTAACTTGGTGAAGAATGCCTTCCTAGTTGAGAGGGAGTATTGATGACTCCAACCAAGACAAAATTTAGAGTACATCCGTGTGAGACTGGGCATAATGAAGAATGCCTCCCTAGTTGAGAGGGAGTGTTGATGATTGCAACTATGTGAGACATTTTCTAGCTTACAAACCCGTGAGATCTGGATCATTGCAGCTATGTGAGTCTTTCTCTAGCTTACAAACCTAATAGAAAGCCACTAAGAAGGGTACGTGGTTCCTACTTGAGACAGAGTTGGAACGTAGAGATGACGTCCTCCATTCAGAGAGTTGAGAAGAACTCCAGATGATTATCTAGTGGGAAATGTGATCTGTTGAGTTAGACATTCCTGTGGTTGAGCACAAGGTGAACATGTGAAATCCCAAGTGTTGGGTGTATCGTCATGTGAACAGAAATGAAGATGATGTATTAGCCTCCTTTGAGCAACAGAGTTGACAAGAGACTCCAGATGATTCTCCTGTGTGAGGCAGTGGGAAAGAAGATCTGTAGAGTGGACGTGTCTGTGGATGAGCACAGGTGAACATGTGAAGATTTGGTTCTTCTGTGTAGTGTAGTGAGATAGAGATATGGACATCGCTATGGATGTGCCCCTAGTGGATGAGCACTAGTGGGTGTATTAGATCCTTTGTTATATTGTCCAAGAGTCAGACTTTTCTGTAACCCTAATTGTAATGTAAAGGGTACATGTCGACCCCACCTTAATGAGACTACTAATTAATTTAAAAGATAATTAATCTGGTTAATATTAATTATATTATAAGCTAGTGAGGTCGGCCCTGTTGTGCAAATAGATACTTCTGTTGACATGCTCAGGTTAATATAAGTAAAGGTAAATTTCCCACTGAGGAAACATATATTTCAAGTGAGTTTGGAAATTTCAGCAAGTACACCTTCTTGGGAAAAGTGCACACCTCTCTTGGGCGCTAGTCTTCTGGGGTTTCAACACCCTCTTGTGTGCTAGGTTTTATCTTGGTGGTGAAGGTCTTTCTCTTGAGGATTATAGAAAAGGATTTGGCTGGGTTTTCTTCCCTTGTTGAGAAGGGTTTCCCAGGATACATCTTGTGTTCTTGTGCATGGTGCTTCTTGTTGTGATCTTGGTTGTTGCAACATTTATGGTTATGGTTAAATGCTAAAATGGAATGAACTTCATGCTTAACCTAGCTTATTGAAAAATCAACACAAGTGACCTTGTGGGGGATCCAACAAATCATAGGAGGACAAGGTCCTAGTTTGAGGATCCTCCTCATGCACTTACAACTACCAAATCAATGATTCCCATGCATTTCTACATGGATCTAGCTTCAGACCCACAAACCTATGTAGAGGTTGCATGGAATCCCTTTTGGGAAGCCGCTATACATGAGGAGTATAACTCTCTCCTCTATAACCAGACTTGGGATCTGGTTTCGCTCCTTTTAGACAAGAATATTGTCATATCCAGATGGGTCTACAGGACCAAGAAGGCAACATATGGATAGATGAGCAGGTATAAGGAAAGATTGGTTTTCAAAGGTTTTCAGCAAATCCATGAGATAAACTATGATGAGACCTTTGCTCCAGTAGCAATGATGGAATCCATCCGATTGACCCTTTCCATTGCAACAACCAAGGGGTAGGAAGTTCACCAGATGGATGTGAAGAATGCATTTCTTCATGGGGTCTCTCAGAGGAGATTTACATGGAGTAGCCATAGGGGTTCATACATAACTCATCCTTAGTATGTCGTCTGAAAAAGTCATTCTATGACCTCAAGTAAGCGCCTAGAACATGGTATGCGAAAATGGATGCTTATTTACTTTCTCAACATTTTGTTAGATGTAAATTGGATCCAAACGTCTACATGTTGAGAATCGTGGACTCTATGCTGATCCTAGTTCTATATGTTGATGACGTCATTATCACATGAAGTTTGGCCTCAACAATTGTTGTGGCCAAAAACATTATGAATGACAGGTTTTCTATGACGAACATGGGTCCACTTCACTTTTTCCTTGGTCTCGAGATTAGTCAGGATGCTTTAGGCATTAAGCTATCTCAAACTAAGTATGCCAAGGATCTCATGGTTAGATTCCACATGATCGATTGCAAGTCGATAACTACACCTTTTCTGTTTGGGGTACATCTTGAGGATGGCGGGGATACACCTTTGGTGGAAAACACCTTGTATCGACAACTTGTGGGGAGCCTTTTGTATATAGCCGACACTTGATCAGATCTCTCATATTATGTAGGGAAAGTTTCTAGGTACATGCAGGAGCTGCATGAGCTACACTTGAAGGCTTCCAAGCACATCCTCATATATGTTCATGGAACCACTAGTTATGGGATCCACTATGCAACATGTTGTGCATTATATCTTATGGGATTCATAGATTCTGATTGGGCTGGCGATAACATATATTACAAGTCCACTTCTGGGTACGTGCTCAGTTTGGGTTTCGGTCCCATCTGTTGGTCGAGAAAAAAACAATCAACAATTTCTTTATCGTCAACAAAGGTCGAATACAGAGGAGCGGTCAACATCACTATTCATGAAATTTGGCTTCAAAACTTCCTCATTGAGCTCGATATTCAGTTCCATTGTTCGACTGTCATTTGGTGTGACAATCATAGTACTCTCAAGTTTTGTAGAGACCCAGTGCAACGCCAATGGTCCAAACACATTGAGATCCATATGCATTACATCAGAGAGCTAGTACATGACATGATCATCAATTTACAATATTGTCCATATGTCGAACAGATTGCAGACATCCTCACCAAGACATTTACGGAGCATAAGTTCCACTTACTACGCGATCATCTTGGAGTGAATGACACAATTGCTTCGCAATTGTTTTTCTTTCCTTCTTCATTTTTTATGCATTGTACTTTGAGGGGGGTTTTTTCCCATGAGGTTTTCCCTTTTTCCTCTATTTTCAGTGTTTCATTCTTAGATGAATTGTACAATGGGTCCCTAACATGGCCTTAGTTGTCGGGACCCATTCATCATTTACACCCTAGTAATGTTCAT
>ML832632.1:41419-51808 GCA_009831015.1 Picea engelmannii
TGGAGATATTACTCACCTAATATTTATTTTCCTAGGTTGACTAGTCTATGTTGATGACACCCCTAGTAAGAGATATTCTCCCCTAGATGAGAATATTTTCTCTTAGATGAGGGTGCCACATCCTCTTCAGTTTTGAGTCAATTACACCTTAGTTAGAATAGTGGAGTGGAGTCTTGCATGACAA
The DNA here is from genome assembly GCA_009831015.1 of Picea engelmannii. Taxonomy (NCBI): domain Eukaryota; kingdom Viridiplantae; phylum Streptophyta; class Pinopsida; order Pinales; family Pinaceae; genus Picea; species Picea engelmannii. Next base: position 41,604 of record ML832632.1, read on the forward strand.
CCTCAGTATTATCACCAAGTGTTGCATGCATACCTTGGTATCATCACCATGAGGGCGCACTTACCTTGGGATCATCACCAAGAAGGATCCACACATGTGCATACAAGATTATCTCCTCACTCCACTTGTGATTAGCTAGTTAATTGATGACCGCATTGCCGGTTAAGTAAGACTAGGTGGCAGTTCTCTCCAGAGTCTATCAGTGAGTGTTTTCTCATGTAGAGTATATCATGTGTATTTTTACTATTCTCATTAGATAATACAATTCTTTTCATTCTTTCTTTCAATCTTGTCTCTCTTTCTCTTTTCTCTCTCGCAAGCTTTATGTGAATTTTTCTACTAGCTAGATTCTCTGTGTGACAAGTTTCCACGAAACTTCACACTAGTTTAATAAAAATAGAGCCATTTTAATTTGCAATGAAGTTTCATTTTCCCTTCTTTTTGAAACTTGGGGGTTTCTCTCTATATAGCTTCCTCTTCTAACATGTCATTTGAGAATGCACTTTTAACATTCATTTGGTGGACTTTCCATTCAAATTATGCCATACAAGTTGAAAAATGTGTTCATTTTGGTCATTAGGGCATAACTCTCATCATAATCTTTAGATTCCCTTTGAACACAACCCTTAATAGCTAATCCAACATTGTGTTTATCCTTTGTTTTTGAACACTAGGGGTTGCTTCATATATGTTTACTCTTCTAGTATGTCATTTAGGAATGCACTTTTAACATCCATGTAATGGACTTCCCATTTGAATTGCTTTGAACAAACTAAGATTAACTAGAGCATGTTCATATTGGTAAATACAATGTATGTCTCATCATTATCTTCACCTTCTCATCATTGGTAAATATAGACATACATATTCAAAATTTGTTAGAAACTAGAACATTTACATGATACAAATTCAATCATGCAACCATATACTACTTACTAGTACTACATCAATGATGATCAAATGTCAAACACACAAGAAATTAGAACCATAAGTTATAGTTTTCTCATTACGTCATCAGAATCAAAATGTATTACAATGTACATAGATATTGAGTCAGAGTCACTGATATTATAGGTGGGAATGCCAATGACAAATACAAAATAATGTAGATACTAGAACCATAGATGGAAGAATCTCATAACTCATGAGTTATGATTGTCAGTAATCCTCCATGTCATAATCATCAAAATTAACATCACTACCATTGTTCTCTCCTCCATCCTCCCCCTCCTCTATATCCAATCCAATCTATGGATTTGTTGGTGTGGAGGATGACCCTTCAAGATGATCACCATCATTAAAAGTGATCGACACTAGCACTGGTTCATTAAGATCCAAGTTGGCTAATGCCAACTCAACATTGTTTTCCAAACCCATTTCATTAGGAAACACATCCCATGTCTTTGTATTTCCCTTCAAGCACTCCTCCCTCTACCTATGAATAAGATGGATGTTGGTGTTCCAGTACACCATTGTCTTTTCCATGGACCGCTCAAGCATGCTCTTCTTGAAACTGTACAAATTCCCATATGTGCTCCAATTCCTCTTGCAACAAGAGGATGAAGTAACCTGAGAGATGAGCCTCATGGCTAATTGTTGTAGAAGAGGGCATGTTGCCCCATGAATTTCCCACCAAGCATAGGATTTCTTATCCCCCCAATCTTTGAGCACATCATAGCCTCCAAATTTCACATTGCGAGTGGAAAACTTTGCGAATCCCTCCTCCACCTCATCGAGGGATGCTCTATCATGATATATCCATCTAAATGCATCCTTTCCCCCCTATAATATCTCACCATCCATGTGAAGGAAGTTGCGTGAAGTCCCGCCATTGAGCCAATCATTATTGTAGTAATTGGAACTCAATGAGTGAGCCAAGCAATGCAAAGGTGTGCAATTCTTATCCTACCCATTGATAAGAATATCATGTATGGTGGTGAACAAGGTCTATGCTAATTTCCCATACTCAAGGTGCTCCTGCATTAAAACAATAGTCTTCACAGACTCAATCATGGAATCCCACCCTTTATAAACCTCTCCTAGGATGGGCTGGTATATGTTTGCAAACCGCAACAAAGAGATGATAGGGTCCATGATCTTAATGGAAATATCTACCCTCTTCCACCAACCATCATCTAACACTGTATCCTTGACCTTTTTTGAAGAAGTTTGTTTGTCTTTCTCCAAAAAGACCAAAACTCTAAAATAACCATGGATCCAAGAGTGGTCTTGACCTCCCTCAACCTCTTAAGCATGATGAATGAGGAGGAAAAAAGAGTATATTCAATATTCAACACTGATATATGTGTTTACTTTTTATAGATTGCGAGGGCATTGGTATGGACTCTTCAGAGTTTTCATTCTCTACAGGGGCTTGTTCATCAATGTTAAGACTAAATCTGTTGGGAGAAGGCTGAGACACGACCTAAGTATGAAGAGTTATGATTGTTTAACTCTGTGTCCATGTGGCTATGCTGACTAGCTCTGTTGCCGTGCATGTTAACATTGGATCCGTGGGAGACCACCTTCCCTGACGTCCTTGTCCTCTTGGGTCTGCTACTATACCATAAATGAGGACTCTGATTGTTGGTTGGAATAACCTCCGCAATCTCGGGACCCCGCCTTGTACGTTGATCGAATTCAATGGAATTTATGTCATCCTCGGGGGTTGGGTTCCCAGGGGTTTTCATTCCCAACACCCCATACGGGGATAAACAAGTCATATTATGAATTAGGAAAAATAATTTAAAAGAAATAATTCAAAGTTTTTATTTTTTTTAAGTTAAAAAACATAATCATATATTTATATTATATACAAAAATATTACAAAAGTATCTCATGGAGGCTTTCTATAAGGAAAATTGATTCCTACACGAGTTGATGATTGGCATACGTGTTCATAGTTTTCATAATTATCCAGTTATTTTCCATTATACAAAAGGAAATAACAACCTTAACTATCATAATATAACTTCACATATAAACAAGATAACAAGAGACTATCCTAACATCAAGTAGTAGGGGTTGAGACATTGTCATCCATAGGTGGGTTTATTGGCTCTTTAACTTCCCTCCATTAATCATGTGCTATACCTAAAGGCTATGGGTCTGCATCTATATGGATGGGGTTGGTTTGTGTTCCCATGGATCCAAAGGAGCCCTCCTTATGGTCCACGACCTCAATTTCTTCTGTGAACTGTGAAACAACAATTTTCATCCCAAACACAACTTTGCAAGCTGCCTCAATGTTTCCATCTAGTAATTCAATTCTACGAAGGATGTTTTGTTGTTGCAAATTCTCTTCCTCTAAGACTTGGGCTAAAAGGGTTTTCACTAGCCAGTAAGTTTTGGTCACTTGAAATAATTTCGTGTCTTAGTTTTGAGAATAAAATAGGTCCTCTACCCATTCCTTGAATTAATCTTGAATATGTTCATTAGATAGATTATATCTTCTTCCTTTTACTATGTTTTCCATTTCTTCCAGTTGGGTTTTGACGGACTTAGGGAACCTAGAGTGAAAGAAAATATCCACTGCAATGACTTCTTTTTAAGCTTGGGTCATGTATATTGGGTCCTTGAGGTTGGGTTACCTTAGAGTGAAATCCTTGGGTTTCTTTCCCCTACCACCTCCTGCCTTGGAAACATTTCTTTTTGGCATATTGAGGAAATTTGGGCTTAAATAAGGGTCAAATAGAGTCACACGCTGCAAAAGGGTAACCTTCACAAAGTTTTCTTTTCTTCTCTTTGGGGTAGAAGTGAGACTATCATTGCCCAACACTAAAACCCTAATCTATTTTCCCCTTCCAAGATATAGTGGAAACAAGTTCGACCAGCGTGGAGTGATATCATGATTGAACCCCCCCACTCTAACCCATAAGACAATTGCTTTGAAACAACCAAAGAAACCAAATAAAAAAAGATGGGTTACCTTCTACTCACTTGGTGTTGTCAGTTGGATCACTCAAGGTAGCCTCATCTCGTTGAGCCTCCCCATCATTTTTCGACCTACTCCATCTCTTTGGAACTGCATTTAGCATGCTTATCTTATATCCCTCCTCCCTTAGTGAGTATCCCATCATTCTTTGCATCAAAATTCTATCCTTCATCATTTCCATACTAGGTACGTTTCTCCTGGCACACCACTGAGATGCATAAGTTTCCCACGATCAATGTGGAGTAATCCTCCCCTTGTGATTGCACATCATTTCACATACTAGTTGGATTGGGCTTGTACTCGTCCTTGAGAATCATATATTCCACATCTCTCTCGCCATCAATGTCCCCTATTATGCCATAACTCATTGTTGTACTGCCTAGTGGGTTGGAGACTTCATGACACATTGATGTTGTTGTGCACCCAATCATTAGCACCCCATCCAGGGGAATAATTTGAATTTATTAATCTAATAATTGAATTCAATTTACATTTTTGAGGTGGTTCATATATTTCAATAAATCTTTTGAATATTTAGAAATTAGACATGAAATGAATATTTAAACATTTAAACATTTAAAGAAAATGAATATTTAAACATTTACATTGCTTTCTTATAATTTTTATTTTTATTTTTGTGTGGTTGTATAATTAGATAGATCTCTCCTCTAAGTCCCTTCTGGGAGTGCTTAGAACTTAGAAACTGAAGTTTACCCCATTTACTTCTTCTTAGGCATTGAAGTATACCCCATTTACTCCAGGCTTTTCTACAAAATTTTCATTAAAAAGAAAAAGTTTTTCAAAGAAAAAATTACTTATTATATATTATTTAATTAGTGCACAAAATTAATATTCAATTTTAATAACTTAATCATAAACAATTTTTTAGTGGTTATAATTAAATATATGTAAACACTTTTATAAATTATATCTAATTTAATTTCTTTAATTTTGATTTGAATATTATAAATTACAATTTATCTACTCATTTTTATAATTAAATTTTATTATCATTAATTATTTTAAGTTTTTAAGGTAATTTAATAGTTTCATATTTTAATCAATAATCAAAATACAATACAATATAATATAATATAATATAATATAATATAATATAATATATATCTATATATAATGCTTTGACACTATCAAGAAACCTTCTCTAAATAAAATAATATCCTCTCATTTCATATTTATTCATATTTATATATATAAATTCATTGCACTAATAAATATATTATTTCACTATAAAGGAAGGAAACATAAAACACTAGTTAGATTTTGATTTTATGTTTAATTAGGGATATATTCTATAAACATTATCAAGATATAATAGTTTACCAAAAGTCTTCCAAGAATTGTTATATTATTCCATTCTAAAGGAACGAAGCATAAAACTGAACTTATTATTTAATTAGATTTTGATTTTATGTTTAATTAGGGGCACGTTTTATAAATATTATTAAGATATAATACTTTATTAATAGTCCTAACTTGTAGGTTGAGGCTGTTTTTTATCATTTAGATTTAATAATTTAAATTATATTTAATATTAAATATTTTTATTTATAATGTATAATTTGTTAGAAAAAAATAATTAAATATTTTAATTAATATATTTATTAAAAAATTAACATGGTATTTGAAACTTGAATATAGAAAATAACAATCATTTTTCCAATTATCCAAATTAAATTCAATTAACATATATAATTTATTATTTTCCAATTATCCAAATTAAATTCAATTAACATATATAATTTATTATTTATAAATAATTATAATTATTTAAATAAAATAGAAAACTACTTATTGTTTATATTTCAAAATAAATTTATTTAAATTAAATAAATTAAAATTTAAGATTAATATATTTTAATTAAAAATATAACTTTTCAAAATAAATACTAAAGCTAACATAAAACAATACATAAAATTAAGTAGAAGAAAGTTAACACGAAATTATGGACTTTCATGCTTTTTTTTATTTCATTGGGACACATTCTTCCTTTATGTAGATTGATGTTACTACTTTTTCACAAAATCTATCAGTAATCTAGGAGATGAAATATTTCCTATTTCTATATCTTTTCTTGTAATCTAGGAGATGAAATATTTCCTATTTCAACATCTTTTCTTGATTCTCTCAATCAAATATCAAATACATATTATAAGGAGATTGCATTCTTTGGTTGAGAAATAGATTGCTCTTCATATTTTTCCTATCTTAAAGAATTATTTTCATGTGTATTTATGAGCCAATAAACCAAAATCATAAATTGCATAATAAATTTTTCATCGTAATTTAGGGGGCTTTTGGGTTGACAAAATCCTCTAAAATGAGCTAGTAGGCTAGCCAAACAAAGTCGTAAAGACCATACACTATTCTTTTTATTCAAAATGATCATCTTGTTGAGCCTTTGTAAATATCATGAATGTATTTTGAAAGAACACTCTCCTCCATGAATCACCCTTAATGATATATGAAAATCAAAACAATGAAGAAACTCAAACATACCAATTAATGAAAGAAACCATTACACTTGCATTCACCCATATCTAACAACCTAATAAGCCATGATTTCATCAACGAAGAATGATTGCAAGTTGGATAGTGAGATAAATAATTTTAATTACCATTTCCTAGACATCCTCCAAGTAATAATGCCCCATGGGCAAGATCAAGTAGTAATGCCACATTGGGAATATTTTTAGAGAAGGACCTAAACATTGTCCTATCATATTATTCAATACTGGGAGGGGATGGTGGTCCCATGCTCCTAGTTATCTCTTATTTCCATATATGAACTTTTGTTTAGATGGTGTCTACCTCATCCCACACATAGATTATTTTGGAGTTGATAATTCTATTTCCTGACCAATATGACACTTGGTTGGTTGATGTACTAATGTTTACAAATTGATACTCAAGTAAATTAATATCTTAAATACCCAGTTTTAAGTTGCTTTTCAAGTTCCACGAAAAGCTCAATCTTTTTTACATTAATAAAACACAAATTTTTGGTTTCCAAATACTTTTTTAGAAATAATTCCCCTATTCTTCCCTCGCTTAAGTGAAGAATGGGGAAGCTCATACCTTTTCAACATCATTTCCCCCGCTTCTCTAGATTTTGGATAGAGGGTAATATTAACCGTGAATCACAATAGAGGTTGATAACCCAATAAAACTTGGTAGGGAGGGATTATGCAATTTGTAGTGTAGCTAGGGGGAATAATATGGGTACCTAGGGAGGTACCTAAGGGGAATAATAGTAGATAAATATTGTTATGTATAAAGACCACTTTTAATAAATAAGGCCTAGTGTGAATGCAATAAATGTAAGAGGACTTACTAGAAGGTTCCACTTCTAGAAGGTTCCTCCTCTAGAATGTTCTTAGGTGGTTGGTAGCACTATATAAAGGGGTTCAAGCAATGTATGGGAAAGTTGAGAATTATTGTATTTGGAGTGTGTATCTTATTAGGAGGTTTCCCCCTTGAAGAGGCAAGTGAACATGAGTGGATCCCTTTTGTAATAGGATCTATTGTGTGAAGATTCCCTACCCTAAGGGTTTTCATAATGATAAAGGAGATTCTCTATATTGTTCTCTGGATCTTGTGTGGTGATTGTATTTGCGGATATTTGGTACTTAACAAGTGGTATTAGAGAACTTTATTTTGCCAAAGAAAGGAATAAAATTTTTGTAATGGAGGGTCTGAAGGGCCCATAGTGATAATAGTGGAGGTTGTTCAATGTAAGGTGGACTAGGTCCACTATATTATGAAATAATGTCCACTATGGTACTAGATATATTAGTGTGAACATAATAAATGTGAGAAGGATTTCTAGAAGGTTCCTTCTCTAGAACGTTCTTAGGTAGTATTATATAAGGAAGGGATGAACATTGTAACGAGCATAATGAAGAATATTGTGAATGTATCAAGCATTGCTTGAGGAGTGTTATTGTAACATCTCGAGAGTTGGCCTGAGCATGCACTCCTCCATCGTAGGCCAAGAAGGACAAGTTGGGAAAGAGAGAGAGTGATTAGTTTGGTTCAAGAAGGAAAATGAATTCTTATACGAGAAAGTAGAGGTTCCTTGGGCATGCATTTTTCCAAGGATGACTTCACCAATGATCGCTTGCGATGAAATTTAATATTAAGGCTTGAAGGAAGACGTGGGAAAGGTGGGCACTTCATGAAAGCAATGGGCGCCCCATTGAAGAGATGAATCCGTTAAAGTCGTCAGTTGGACACTTCGACAAAGAAGATGCCCGACCTACTGAACAAATGAAAACATGAGCTAGGCAAGATCGATCGCCTTAGGTGCTCACCACGCCAAGGGGAGTTGGCCAAGGAAACTTGCACCGAATGCTTAGCCAAGAGACTGTTCGATGAGCGGTGATGAAATTGACTTGGGCGTCCAAAATTGAAGTTGACGAGTCAACCAAGTGAGCAAGAGCACGCTTGGGTGAGTCGACCAACTCACCCAAGGGATGTGGTCCCTTTAGCGAAGTTATCTTGAATCAAAGGTGGACAAATGACCAAGGGTTTCATTGCTCCATGGTGATGAGGCGTGTCAGTTGGAAAGCTTGGGAGCCTATATCAACAGAGGAAACCATTTGGGAGTCATCATCGAAAAAAGCAAGTTGAAGAGTCTAAGAGACTAGTTCAGAACTGTAGAGGGGGACGAACAATTTTGGGAAGAGAACCGTAGGGACAAAAGGACGAAGCATGAAGGAGAGATTTGTTTAGACTTCTAACCGAGGAAAAATGAAAGAAGGGCACCAGGTGACTTGTTGAATTTGAGTCTTTGTGTTTCTGCACAGGTTCTTTATGTAACTGAGCGAAAGCTCCCTTGTAAATTTTCTTTGTGTGTGGCACGAGCTTGGCCCGACACACTACTTTTCTTATTATAAAGAGACTTGGGTATTACGCCGGTTTTGCCACCCACTTGCATGTTTTATTTACTATGCGTGATTCTTTATGTTTACCATGGAATTTTCTAAGTATAAGAGAATCCAAACATGAATGCAAGTAATAATGAAATGAAGTGAGGGTGTAGTCCAGGCTAAGTAAGTTGGTGTGGCCTTGCCGTCGAACCGAAAGGCGTCAGTGTCACACACTATTGAGGATGTTGGATATCTGCAATCCAACTAAGATCCCCAATCCCATGACATATGGTATTATAGTGGATTCATCCCTGACCCACTCCTACATTCAGAGCAATTGTTATAGGGGGGGTGAACTTGTTGATAAGTTAGGTGATTGTAGAGGAAGTTTTGTGGAAATGGAAGGGTGCACGAACACAGAGTTGCAACAACAATCGCGAAAGGAATACATGTGCAAAAAAAGTGAGGAACAAATGATGGATGTGATGAACGATGACAAAATGAAGTTGAACCTTGATGAAGAATGGAAGATGAACATGGGAGAAACTGATAGAAGCTTAGAGAATATCAAGTAGATCACCACATGGTGGGAGTCATGGGATGAAATACAAAAGACTCCCTCAACGGACAAATATTTTCAAGTCTCAGAGTTAGACTTGCCTAAGGAGAGGGAAGCCATGTCCACCATTTCTATCGTCACAAAAAAATCGAATTCATTTGAAGAAATCATCTCTATCACTTGTGAAGTATGTTCAGGTCACCATTGTTGATACTGAGAGGGGGGTGAATCAGTATCAAGTACAATTTAAAACATTTTTCAACTTATACTTAAACCATTCAACTATATCCAATGAGCAATGAAAAATAGTGTAAGAGTTACACCAATACACCATAATACACCATGCACAATATATGAGAAATAATCAATAGTTTATTGTTCAAGGGAAGTAATGACTTCCAAAGGTAGCTATAGCTTCGAAATGTAGAGGGAGGGATAAACCTCCAAGAGGAAGATACAATCCTCCAATATCAAGGGAGAGTTGAACTCTCCATCCTTGCCCCTTCCTTCCACCCAAGAATATATGAGAGATAATAAAACTTTGCATTAAATTATCACCATCAACCAATCATCACATAGAACCTGATAATGCTTCCTGAGACTTATTCAATTTCTACAATTCTTCAATTCTTGGAGTACTATGATCCTGTAGATAATATTACTCAATGTAGTCTCTGAAACTCCTCCAATTTTCACTCCTTGAATCCTCCCCAAAAAGAGGTTATAGAAAGAATGGTAGACTTTATTCAATTCTGGTCTGTTCAAAAGACCCAACTTGTACAACATGCCTGCGCTCAATATTTAACATCCAATTATGAAACT
>ML832633.1:0-11344 GCA_009831015.1 Picea engelmannii
ATTCGTCAATTTAACCCCATGTTAATGTCCATAATTGAGGAATTGAAAAGAATGTTGGATGCCAAGATTATTGTACCATTGAGATACTCAAATTGGGTGGCCAACCTAGTACCTATAAGGAAGAAAAATGGGGAGATACGCTTGTGTGTTGATTTCACAAATCTCAACAAGTGTTCTATGAAGGACAATTACCCACTCCCTAAGATGGATCATTTTTTACAGAGGGTGGTAGGTGCACACAAAATTTCCTTGTTAGATGGATACTTTGGTTATAACCAGATAGCAGTGTGTGAAGAGGATAAAGAAAAAACAACATTCACCACCCCATGGGGAACATTCATGTATGACAAAATGCCCTTTGGGCTGATGAATGTAGGGGCCACTTTTCAAAGGGCCATGGACATAGATTTTGTGAGGCGAAAAGACAGATTTATGGTCATTTACTTGGATGACACAACCATTTTCTCCATGTCTGATGAGGAACATTTGCAGCATTTGGAGCAGGTTTTCAAGAAATGCAAGAGATATGGAATATCTTTGAATCCTAGGAAGTCTCACTTTGCCATGCCAGAAGGAAAGCTTCTGGGCCACATCATATTAGCATGAAGTATAAAAATTGGTCCAAAGAGGGTTTGTGCCATTCAAGAGATTGAGATCCCCAGAAATAAAAAGGTTTTCTAGTATTTCATTGGTAAGATAAACTTCCTCAGACACTTTATGCCAAATTTTGTTGAAATTTTGAAGCTTATTACTAACATGTTGAAGAAATATGTTGTGATAAAAAGGTTCTTGGAGGCAAAATCAAATTCCAGACAATCAAGCAAGCTTTATTTGCAGCCCCTGTGTTAGACAACCCTGACTATACCAAAGATTTTTCCATCTTCTCCTTTGCTTCAGAGGAAACCATTGATGTTGTATTGCTACAGAAAACTGAAGAAGGGAATGAGCAACCAATAGCCTTTTTTAGCAGAGCCCTCCGAGATGTTGAGTTAAAGTATGATATATTAGAGAAGCGGGCTTATGCACTAGTCAAAACACTCAAAGACTTCAGATTTTATGTGCTACAGTCTAGCATAACAACCTTTGTTCCTAGCAGCAGTGTCAAAGAGATTCTGGTCCAGCCAGACAGTGAGGGAAAAAGAGGAAAATGGATTTTCAAACTATTGGAGTATGACCTGCACATAAAGCCCACCAAGCTGATCAAGGGGCAAGGACTGGCCAAATTGCTATCAGAATAAAATTTTAAGGTGCTAGAATTGCATCAAATTTTCGCCCAATCAGATGCACCCATCAGATAGCTTGGACAAGACAACTTACAGGTATTTGAAAAATACTCCTCTTCACCTTGGTATAAAAACATCATCTATTTTCTACATCATTTAAAATGTCCACTAGATGTGAAAAACACAAAGGCCGGGTCTCTCAAATTGAAAGCTATCAAATTCTGCATTTCAAACAAGAGATTGTATTGGAGGGATCCTGCTGGCATCCTGTTAAAATGCCTTGATGAAAATGAAGCCAAACAAGTCACATAAGAAATTCATAAAGGAGTATGTGGAGGACACCAGTATTGGAAGGCCACAACTCTCAATATCCTGAGGGCAGGATACTATTGGCCCACACTTTTCTCTAATGTGTTTTCCACTGTTAGAGCCTGCAATGAATGTCAAATATTTGTAGGAAAACAAAAGTTACTATCACTACCCTTGAAACCTATCACTACCAGTAGTTCATTTCAGCAATTGGGTTCATACTTCATAGGAGAGATAAATCCACCCTCCAGTGGAAAACACAAGTGTATCTTCACTACCACCGACTACTTCACCAAATGGATTGAGGTTGTGCCCACTAGGAATGCCACTAACAAGGTGATCATGAACTTCCTGGAAACCAATATTTTTACTAGACTTTGTTGCCCCGGTAAGCTTGTAACAAACAATGCCCAAGCATTCAAGTCCAAAGCCATGATTGACTTTTGTGGAAGTCATAACATTTCCTTGACACATTCCACACCCTATTATCCTCAAGGAAATGGTCTGGAAGAGTCATCAAACAAGACTCTCATCAGGATCATTAAGAAGTTGTTGACTGAAAACAAGAAATCATGGGACTCTAAACTGAAGTATGTGTTATGGGCTGACCGAATCATCACCAAGAAGTCTTTGGGAACCTCACCATTCCAACTTTTTTATGGCATAGACATTGTTTTTCCCACTCAACTTGGTATACCAGTCCTAAAATTCTTACAGGAAGAGATTGAAGAGCCCAATGACATCCAAAGGAGAATCTTCTAGATTATAGAAGTTCAACAAAGAAGAGAAGCATTGAAGCAGAGGACAGAAGCATATCAGAACAAGATCAAGTCAATCTTTGACAAGAATGGCAGCTGACGGGTCAAAATGGAATGTGCTTAGCCACCGAAAGCTCTATTACAGACAGAGAGCATGGAGAGTGTCCCAGGTCGAGGATCGTTGGTTCCGGAACACTTCAGAAGACTACCTCTTCCTTGAGAATACAATGAAAATATCTGCATGGACAACCAGTTATCCTCCAAAGGCCTCAAATAGCTCGCAGGCATTCCATTACTCAACATGAAACCCTATTCTGTCACTCCTAATTTTTCTGCCAATTACAGTTCATCCAGCACATGCATCAGTTCAGTCTCAGAGATAGTAGCAGTTTTAGTTGTTTGGTTCCAGAATTCTTTAGGTTGAATTAATAAGTGGTCTTCTGTATGTGATAAGAACCACTCTTTTTTATTAAGTCTAGTGTGAAGCGCACATTGTCATACTCCATGTAATGTTTTAGTTAGGTTAATGATTTGTTCTACAATTAGTTATCCAGAGTTAGGTCTCAGTCCCAGATGGACGAGAACCTTTGCAACTATGTTAAATATGTAGTTTTTGTATGTTTTAGGGGTTGGGAGTTTTCGGAAGGAAAGTAGAAGCAGCAGAAGAATTGGACCTGCTTAGTTAACTGTAAAGTTTTCTACCTAGTGAATATATGTTGATGACAGTTGTGTTTCTTACTCAAATCTTTATGTGTTGATTCTTATCTTGAATGCAGATTGTGTGATGTGTGCAATGTACATTTCCTTATTCTTTCAGCTATTGTTTTAGTTTATCTTTTGTTGGTTATGCAACCTGTTATATAGCTATTATTCAGTAAAAGATCCACTATTTTGCAACCTTTTGAAAGATTTGCATCTAGATATTTGTCTAGGTCTTGAGATATTATCTTAAGTCTTAGTTTCCACGCAGCAAGTAGTTCATTGCATTTCTTGTTGTTGTTGTATGTGTGTGTCTTTTCATACCCTCAATTGTCATTTAACACCCATACCATTAGCAAAGGAGAGCCTAATTTTACACTGTGTGTCCTTCCCTACCAGAGCACGATCTTTGAAAACACGTCCTTAAGATTACCAACAAAACCAACGTATTAAGGAGTAATCATCCCAAACTGATAGGTGGCCTCAATTTTCCCTTTAGCAGACAGGTGCAGACCTTAGGACCAACAGGTGACTTCCTCATGATGAGGATAGTCCTTTGTGTAATGGTCAGTCGCGTAAATTAGGTAGGGAAATTTTGCCTTTCTTTTCGGTTTTGTGTCGACAGTCATTTGAGGTTTCATACTCTTTTGGTAGTTACAAAATTTCTTGAATTTACTCTTATTTTTCTTCTTACCTCCTGGTTTTTTAGATGAAGTGGATTGAACCGCATTTACCTTAGAGCTGGTTTGTTCAAGAGAGGGAGAAAATTTGGTATTTGTACCAGTTTGGGGATGAGGCTCGAGTGGAGGCTGGACAACCTTGTTGCCCGATCCATTGGTTTATAGACTGTAGTTTTATGGAAACTACCATGCCATCAACATGGGCTTATGGGGCCAGTCTCAAAGGATCATTTGACATGCAAGGAGCATGAGGAATCAATTCATAAAGTGTGTCAAATTGGGAATATACCAAGTCCAAATATTGAGAACAGTTGATTGTTTGTTCCTCAGTAACAACGTCTCCCATGGCGACATCTCTAGCAATCAGTGGAAAGAGTGACTTAGTAAACCAATCTTCCAGGAGTTGTTCTGGAATTGTGGCTTTAATCAACTGTCGTCACTACCTCCATTCATGAATATGATCAAATATATGGGTGAAGGTGGATTGCCTAAGCAAGGTCAAAATCTCGGTACCATTCTCATACGGGATTAGCAGTTGGAAATGGGTCAAAAAATCCATAGCAAGGGAATTAAAGTCAACAAAGGAGGTTTGTGACATCTTGATATACGATTTTGTTTCCAAACCTATGAGTGTTCTCTAGAAAAGGCTTAATCAAATGGAAACGTCCATTAAAGAGTTAGAAGAACACCAAAGATGGAAGGTCATTACATGGTTGTTAGGATCTTCTCTAAGTTTCATGTTGAACTTCAGGATATCAGAAGGTAGTTTGGTAGGAATTGGTGGCCATAATGGGGCATGTTGTATGGGATCATTAGTCAAACATGACAAATGAGGTAGATCTAATGTAGCCAAAAAGGGAAGTTGTCGGTTTGGTTGTGAATATTGGTAATACTGATGTGGCATTAGAGTACCAGTAGGACCATATACATGTTGTGATGGCATTGTAAAACCTGATGGTCCTCCCATATATTATTGTTGAGAGGGTTGGGGAGTAGGAAACATGGGGTTCGTAGGTTGAGTGGGAAAAGCTTCTTGCGGAGGGATTCATGTCAGATTAGGTTGACCCCATGGAATGTTTGCAACTCTTGGATACAATAGGCCAGTATAAATGCATGTAGGGCATGTAAGAGCGATCTACCCCTGGGGTTGAGGTTGGCTTCCAGTAAGGGATTTTCTCTAAACTGATTTTTGCCTCCAAACTGGCTGTTTCCCCACGGTTGAAGGTTTCCCCCTAGCTAGTTGTTGCCCCCAAGCTGGTTGTTTCCCCCCAACTGGTTGTTGTCCCCAAGTTGGTTGTTTCCCCCCAACAGGTTGTTGTCCCCAAGCTATTTGTTACCCCCCAACTGGTTGTTTTCCCCAAGGTGGTTGTTGCCCTCATGTTGAATATTGCCCTGAAGTTGAGGGTTTCCCCCCAGTTGTAACTTTCCCCCCAATGAGAGGTATGGAAGTACTTCCCATTTGAATATTTTTTGTAGGATGATAAATTGATGTGATTGTCATTATATTACCTACTTGACCGGAAGGGGGAAAAACAAGCTACTTGTCATAGGGCCCAAAGTAGCAGCACTGCTAGCCACTTGACTAGAGGGAAATGGTATAGAACATCCAAGTAAAGCGCTTGGTGTATGCATATGTGTAGCCAGAGAGGCGTGAATAGAAGTTGTGTTCATGGGTTATTGTGACGGGGTAACATGGGTCAACGATGTTCCCCACAAAGGAGAAGTGTTTGTAGTAGTGATTTGTGCTAGAGCAGCTATCTCGAGGTCAAGTGGAGGTATCACCACTCCATCTGTATATTCGAGTGGTGTTGGGTCCATGTCCAAAGATCGCCTATTATACATATTAGGTGGTAAGCAATAAGAAGAAAAATAATCAATAAGCCTTGTGGTTGGAAGTTGAAAAATTAGTGGGTTATAAGACTAGTAAAAGGAGGATTTATGAGAGGGACAAAGCCTTCCTCAATGGTTTCGACTACCCCTTCGAGATGGTCACTTGGGGGAGCTATGCTCCCAGCTTCAGAACAAATTTCTTCATTAAGAGTTCCTTCATTGGAAGGGTTGTGTGAAAGATCGTGTTCTTTAGGATCCAACCCTTGCATTATGTGAGATCTACGAAGACCTTGGTCGATCATGGTGAAAGTATAACAAAGATAATGATCCCTAAGGCCAACTATGAATATTGAAAGAATACACCCCTAAGATATCTAAAGGTAACCAACCAAGCAAAGCGTAGATGAAAGGATCTTTTGAAGACAGGATATCAAGTTGCCATCGAAGATATGAGCAACAATTATGTTAATATTCACACAATCTTTCCTAAAGGTGCAAGTGAAGTTGAGATTTAACGTTTGTCATAGGTACCACAAGGAACCTTCTTTGCAGAAGGAACCCCCCTTGTAGTCACCTATTTGGAATCCTAGGAGAGGTTACTATGTTTACCATTTCACAATGAACGACTAAGGGAGTACAGTTGACAGTCAAGACTAGTAAATGGGACTGGGAATACCCAACATAAAATCTGTGACCCAAAAACTAAGAAGAAGTGGTGTCGCCTCGAGGACTTGCCACTCTTCAAAGCCCCAAACTTGCAATAGTCCCACTAGGTGAACGGAAGAGGGAAAATCTCAACCAATCACTTTGCTTGACCTCATGTTTGACTCCTGTGTTAGAGGAGATTTCCTGACTAATGCTAATTGATACTACTATATTTTTACTCTCTCTAGTATTCTACAATCTCATTTAATAGCCTTGGATAGTTTACTTACTTTACCCTAATCCAAAGGCTATCCTTATACTATTGTTTGTGTGCTATAAAACAAAAAATTTCTAATTGACTTATTAAGTGAGTTGGTTGATTGTTAATGGTTGTTCTTTACTCAAAAGGGTGCGTGAAGGTGAAACTAATGATGTGATGACTTGAATCCAAAACCATAAAGAAAGAATGAAATGCATAGATTTTTCTTTCAATTAATTATATATGAGGGAAGGAGAAGAGATATGTTTCTTCTTAATATAAATAAACACTCAATAGTATGCAACTTTCACTTTTCCTTTATCAAATGGAGAACATTCGAAATGCCAAACTGTCAAATTAATTTCCCTAAAATCCCAAAACAAAGACAAGCTCTAAAATGTGTACCAAAACACTCCACTTATGAAAGTAGGATGCAAAGCTTTTGTTTTCTTCTTTTCGAATTGCATGAAAACTCAAAATAGATTCTTCATTTGCTTTCACTTTCAATCTAAATGAAAGAACTCAATGACACTTGCAAAGAACCTAAAAGAATATGAATAAAACAAGCACTCAATAATTAAAAGAATCCAAACCCAAAGATGTTTTCAATACTTGTTCAAACAAGAATCCAAAATGCAAAGTAAAGGAAAATCACTTAATGGAACCTCAAAATTCAAGTAGTGAAAGTAAAATGCAAAGTTGCAATAAGTCCAAAAGAGATCAAGAACATACTAAAAGTATCAAAATTTTTCCAAAGAGGAGAAACAAGAGACTCAAAAACTAGGCTTAATGCAACATAAGCAACCTCCAAATCAAAGAAAAGGATCTCAAATCAATCAAGTAAAACACTTAGAAGGTTTTGGAATCAAAGAGAGAAAAGTTTGAAAACCTACAACTAATGAGGGCCAAACTACTGATATCGAAGAATGAGCCACAAGATCAAGTTAGCCTAAGGAAATCGGGAACACTTCTCAATTTGAAGAAAATGCGAACTCAAAAGAGGTAACAAAACTTCTGATAATCACAAAACTTTACACAATCAAATATTTAATCAAGCAAGGAGGATCCTAATAAAAAATTCTAAGACAAAGCATTGACAAACAGATAGAAAAACAAGTTCCAAATTCACTTAGAACAAGGACTATCGCTCCTGCAACTATGCAGATAGGGCGATGATCAAGAGAATATCGCTCTGAGACATTGTGGGGGGGCGATGATAAGGGATTATCACTTTGTACTCCCTTATGGGGGAGGGATGAAGTCCTAAAAGTGATGGAAAAGACAATTTTTTTCCCAGATCTATGAAAAGATCAAGTGTTTGACTCAGTGAACTTCCCAATGGCAATGAGGGAAGGGGAGAAATTAACAAAGATGCATCAAAATAAAAAATATCAGGTGACAAAAAAGACTCAAAGGATAGAAAATACCAAGGAAAGGATAATGAAAGCTCTATTCCCGGTGGAGTCGCCAATTTTCTATTGTGGTAAAGTTCCCCCTATGGACAGGTGAATCCCCCCTTGGATCAAGACCCCTCTTTGATCCAAGACATAAGAAAACAAATGGTGAACTACTTCCCCCCTAGACCTATTTCAATCATTATAATAAGAAGAGAGAGATGGGTGACTTTCCTTTTTACATCAGTTGTCCTTGCTACTCCATCCTTTGACCTTGATATCCAAGCTCCTAGGTTCAAGAAAAGTCTTGCAAGGAACAAATCAAAACCTCCTTCTTCCACACTATATTGTTAAGTAAAAATAGATCTATCTATGATGAAATTAACAACAATAGACATGAATATGCTAAATGCATAGACATGAGAGGAATAGGCCAAGTTATGTATTGATGGAAAGAAAATAAAATGGAAGCACTTACAATCTCAATGTTGACGTTGTAGTAGCTCCTCCAAGATCTCCTTTCCAGCCCCTTGGATCTCACACAATCATAAGTATGATACTCTTAATTCTCCCCCCTTTTCACTCAAACATGGCCTTCATTATATAGGCTTGGAAGCATGATCACAACCGTAGGATAGTTTTGACAAGAGGATGTGGTCAAAATATGATTTGATTGAACTAACAAGATTTACCTTGCCTTGAATAAGAGATAGCTCGAACCAATCCCTTAACCAGCTGAGAACTCTCAAAAACCACCTCATAAAACAAGGTATGATGGTTGCAACAACTTCATCACCCCTCCATAATTGTGCACATAGTGATGAACATGGGACTATCGCTCCCTAAGACACTTTGGGGGAGCGATGATCAGGGTTTTATCCCTCCTTGCATAGGGGCATGGGGGTGATGAAGCTCAATTAAGGCCAAAATATCAAGGAAAAAGATGGTATTTCGTCCTTCAAATGATAGGTTTCTTCTTCAAGATGTCTAGGGAGTATGGAATACTTTTTCTCATGGTGACCAAGTTACGACACTTGGTAAAGTGTGACACTTAGGTGTATAACAGATGTGGCACTTAAGTGCGACATTTGGTAGTGAGACACTTGCGAAACTTTTTTTTTTCCATGGAAAAAAGTGTAATTTTATTCATCCGTAGAGACAAAATTACATTGTCACTTGCGAAACTTACAACACGTAGGTGTGACATTTGGTAATACGACACTTAGGTGTGCAACAATGGTGATAAATATTTGGATCGTCCAACTTCCCTTTGTTTGGAAATTCTTGTTCATTTGGAGTCAATACCTAACACTCAGTAGTCAAGCACATTGGTAGACAATGAAGGCCTTTAGTAAATCTTCTAAAAAACAGATGAGTCAAAAATGTACCCCGCTTCTTGTGCACTCAGAGATGTTCTTATATAGATTGCATCATGTCTTGAAGTTTCCTAACCATAACAGAACAATCTTAAATTACAATTGTACTTTTCATCATCAAAACAATATATGTGAAGCTTAATGGATTTTCCAAAACCTTTGATCCATGAGTTTCAAAATTACAATCCTCTTATGAAATGAGAAAGCTTAGAAACTTTCTCAAAGAGTTAAGACTGATAATGAGTTATAGAATTTGATAAAGGGATAAATAATAGAACTAAATAATCACCTAAAGCTCAACTTTGATATAATTTCCAACATACTTACAATAAGTGGTTTTATAGGGGAGTATCAAAACTGTTTGTAGGTGGCCTACGTTGAAATATTTGATTTTGATATTAATATATCTATATAAAGCCACTTATCAACTCCATGTTGAGCATGAAAGAAATTACACATCTCCCTCATATTGGGCTATAGAAAACGCCTTGGGGCACAATAAATTCCTTGTAAAACCCAACCATGTATAGTGAAATTTGAAATTAGTCAGACCCAACAATTGATAAATTACCAAGCTTTATTTTTGGCATGCAATTTTGGATTTTCTTATTGTAAGTACACAATAACCTTTATCATGAAAAATTCCTTCCTACACTCATCGAGTGATCTTTAGCACACTCACTCAATTAGGAGTCATACCAACTTTGGCTTGTAATAAATATCGAGAACAATGATTGACACTTCTAAAAGTCTTGTCACTCACTTGGTAGGCTACAAGATCTCTTGTTCAACCATTTAACCTTCGTAAATTTCATCTTGGTGATTGGAATGTTAATGTGTAGTTCGCTCACTTGATGATGTTATATGGCCTTATCCTAAGTGATTTGACGCTCAACAAGTTTTCTCAGAAAATTTATGTGTGTTCATCTCCCAACAACTTGGGAAGTGATAAGTTGGGATTTAAAGTGGCATAACATTGCCATTCCACCTTCATTCTTTCATCCTTGATTGCATATTTTTTCTCTTCATTGTTGGGTATTTTCTCATTGTTTTCTTTGCATTTTGTAGGTTTCCAAGTGAACGCAGCCACAAAAGCCATTTAAACTTTATTTTTTCCTTCGTCCAAGCACTACACATCACCATAGGCACGGTAAATTCATACAAATAATGGGAAATCAACTTGCATAAAGCTTTGTTTTCCAAAGCAACATTTTGAGTCTCTAATGGTATCTTGTAAAAAATTTTGTGAAAATCAAAGTAGAGAACTCTTTCAACAATTCATTTTCAATGCATGAATGGGGGAATAGAGCATTTAAGTACCCAAAGCCATTCTTTATCATAAAAACCAATGCAACATCATCTCCATGGTCAAAGGATTGTTAGAGAGTGAGAAAATTGTGTCCAATATGAGAAGAATGTGTATCAACGTAGTTGGGTTTTCTTCAAGATCAAAATCGTGTCTACAAAATTTCAGTTCATTGATAAAATTAAAGAGTGGAATCATACGAATTACTAAAAAGCAATTAAACATTTGTAGAAATAGGAATAATAAGGGACCATAGACATAAATGACAAATGTAAAACCATACATATAAATTCCAGAACAAAATTTTAAACTTATCTTTGAATGTTGCAACCAAACAACCAGTTGAGCAAGCAATTTCCACCCAACCATAGGTAGTCCACTGTGGATCCCACCCTCTACCAGGGCTATGATACCACTAGGGAAAAGTAAGGTAATCAAAACTCTGAATTTGAAACTCAACAGGTTCAAACCAAGTGACTGTTAAGCTTCTTGAGGAATGGGCAGCTCTCGGGAACCCAAATTACCTACCCCACACAACACAAGGAGTACCTCCTTTGATGTACAATACCTCATAAAATCCTCCTTTTGGTGTTTTCTAGCATGTGCATAGAAAGGTCCAAGTTGATATCCCAAGATTATGTACAATCCTCTTAGTTTCTTGGCACTTTTCTAAGTCTAAAATCTTCATTTCATGGCTGGTTTGTTCTATATGGACTTGGCTCTTATTTTTTATTATCCAACCCACAAAAAAGTTCTCCCTTATCCTTCATTTTTCAACCTCTTCCTTCCCATTCAAATATTTCCATCCATGCATGATGGCAAGAGAATTCCAATTCAACTTATTTCCTAGTTCCAAGAATGTAGG
>ML832633.1:25000-52574 GCA_009831015.1 Picea engelmannii
TTGGTATGACACCCTTCCAAGCATTGTACGGATATGATGCTCCCACTTTGGTAGACTTGGTCTTCGAGGAGAGCAGAGCTCCCAAGGCCAAGGATTGGATCATAGAGAGTCAGGAGATTCTCAAGTTGTTGAAAGAGAACCTGTAGACGGCACAAAACTGATAGAAGATAAGTGCGGATAGGCACAGGATAGAGCATAGCTTTGAGGTTGGAGATTTGGTTTTCTTGAGACTCCAACCCTACATACAGTCATCTCTGAAGAAGAGTCGGGCCGAGAAGCTCAAGCCCAGATTTTATGGTCATTACAGGATCATGCACCGAATAGGCAAGGTTGCTTATGAGCTAGAGCTTCCAGAGGGGAGCAAGATTCATAACGTGTTCCACGTGTCTTGCCTAAAAAAGGCAGTGGGACAATTCATTAGCACATCAAAGGAGCTTCCCCCGTTGGATGAGGAGGGATAGTTGGAGTTAGTTCTGGAGGAGGTTTTGGAGTTCTGGGAGTGGAAACTGAGGAGCAGGGTCATCAGAGAGTGTTTGATCAGATGGAGAGGGCTTCTAGTAGAGGATGCTACTTGGGAGAGCGAGCAGGTGTTGCAGCACCCTGGACTGGTATTGCTTGAGGAGAAGCAATTTCGGGAAGGGAGGACTGTAATGTCCCTTTCCAAATAGGAGCTCCAGAGAGGAGGCTTAATGGTCTAAACCTCTCTGTTAGACTATAGCCAAGGCTAAAGAGGGGTAAACAGGGTTACTAGAGGTCGCTCCAATCACAGGTGTTATATTCGGAAAGTGACATTGAGCTAAAAAGGGTTAAAAGTGCTTTTAAGTCATTATGAGCTAAAAATAGAAGTCAACAGTGAATTAGGGTTTCAGCAATGATTTAGGGCTTTGGAAGTCAACAATGAATTAGGGTTTCAACATGATTTAGGGTTTTGGAAAGCTATAAAGGAAGGGTTAGCGACCTAATTCATCATTATGCAGATTATGACTTGTCATTGAGGAGAAGAGGCGCATCTCAGGAGAGATAATTTAGTGTATTCCAGGAGGAAGACACCAGTTGGTTGATTTCGGTGTTGAAAGACACACCCTAGTCACCAGGAAGATCATCCAGGTATTCCATCATTCTTCATTGATTTCGCAGTGCTCCCATATTCCGGGTATTATCTTTTAGTTGCTTATTTATATTCCGGCTAAGATCCTTTTTGTCTTTTGATCTAGCCGAGTGTTGTTATTTTGTTCAGCCGCAGTTGCTTATTTGTATTCCGGCTAAGATCCTCTGCTTGTTGATCTAGTCGAGTATTGTCATTTTATTCAGCCGCATTCGGCCATTTTGTAATCCACAGAGATATCATAATACAAACTTTGCAGTCCTTTGTCGCATTTATTATTTGTATGATCATTTATATGCTATAAACCTTTGATCCTACATACACATTAGCAGTGTTTCCTAGACTAGCCAAGTCAGGAACATTACAAGTACAACACAAAGCCTTCCATAGTCTCTTACAATCACTTGCACTTAGCTCTGCAAGTCTCTCACAGTACACACAAAGCAATGGCAATTACCACTTGAACTTAACATCACATACTTGTCCCTCCTTCAATCACATAGATCGAACTCTAGTACTTAGAACACTCAGTGGCCTCTTCTTACATCACCTAGCTATCTATTTATACATTACAAAATGGGCCTAAAAATGGGTAAACCCATGGACTGACATCCATATTCCCGTTGCATAAGCCCAAAACCCAAAAATCCCTAAAAAGAGGTCGAGATCTCGCGATCTTTGCTTTGACTTGCGCTCGGTCTTTGGCAGCCTGTCGAAGTCCCAAAGTAGGTCAGACATGACCAAGGATCCACAAAACTTGGTCAAGGGCCAACACTCTTCTTAATATTTGTTTTCTTTTATAATGCTAACTAGTACATTAGGAAATAGTTATAAGGATTTTATTGATGATACAATTAGAGAAAGACAATTTATGTAATCTTTCATTTAATGGATTTATTGTAGCAAGAAATATAGATACAATAGATAATGAATACAAAGGTTGCAATATTGATTATACCTAGATAAAGGTAATTTATGTGTATCGTTTCATTACTAGCCTTGTTGCAATAAAGAAATAGTTCCTATATCTGTAGCATATTATCTTTTGAGGAAATATATTTTCTTTGTATGAGTAATGAAAGAAGGAAATAAAGTCATTATAGAATAACTGGTGGATTAATATGCATGCCAAAGATTTTCTTTTATAGACCGATAATGAGAAATACATGGAAATGTACAATAAAAATATAGTAGATCAACAAGTATTGGTATATCATACATTCTAGACAATGATTGTGCTACAAAAATCTGATGTACAAAAGATTAAATAGATCTTGAGAATAAAACTACTTTAATGATGTATTTACCTACAAACTCGAAGTGCAGACTATTGTATATAAATGTTCCAAGTACAATACCTCTACCTAATAGTCTAGTTTAATATCTTCCATGAGAAATGCAAAAAGAGATCTCACAAATATACAAATATAATGGACATTAATTTTATTTCTTTTATAAATGTCTAGAGTAACAAGAAGTCAACAATATTAATTCTATAAAAAAAATCTCTTAGAGTTCATTTTTCAAAGAATAGGTTAGGGTTTTCATTTTCAAAGAAAAACCTGGATTTAGTAAACTAATAATATGCCTAAGAGAAACAAACTAGAGAGGCAGAGAGATTCACAAACCATCCCTAGGATTGGAATATTAAACAACAAAATTAATATAAATAGTTTTTATTACAACTAGGGCGTGACCTCCCGTATGTGGTAAACGCCAAACAAGCAAGAATAAACTAGAAACCTAGGAACCCATACATTGGCCATTGATATTCGGCCCTGAGGGTTTCCATAACCCTACACCAATCGTACGCAAAGATTTAATATTCAAAGTGTTAAAATGAGAGATGCATATTGTAGACAAATTAAATCTTTAAAACTACAATGCCATATCTAACCTGAAACTATATGCAAGTTATGCATTTGATTTGTGAAGAAAATATTCAGGAGACATTCTTGTCCATAAGCCATGATTACCTATGGAAGAATACCATTAAATAAACTAAATAACGTGCAAGGAAAAAAATGAGTAATGATTTATTTAATCATTGTGCAACTTGGAATAATAACGATGAGATTGTTATCCGAGAATAACATCCAAAAATGTGAAACTTATCATACCAAAAGTTCTTACCTTAGTCCGACTACTCAGGGGAGACGTTGGAAGCGGACCCTTTGTATCCTTTGAGAATTATGTGTTGAGAATGACCCATAAACACAGGGTTAACTAGATAGACAAGGTATGCGTATGGGTTTCTCTACGAACTAAACCAAATATACAGTTATGGAAGCCAAACAGATTTTTGTTATAAGATTAAAACCATGTATGATAAGCATATGCACAATACAATAAATTGCTTACCTGGAGCGAATGAAGTAGACAAGCCCAACACGAATTTGATGGGAATGATAATCTAGATTGGGGATGACCTGCAATGAAGAATAACTCATAAATGTAATATTTTATTTTATTTATAAGTAAGATTGTATAAAAAAAACCTGCCAAAATCAAAGATTACAAAATCATCCCTTTGTTCCAGGTTGTAAACACTGCGCTACCCTAAGGGGAAACCAGCTCAGCCAGCCAAACAGTTTCAAAGTTTAAGTCTTAAACTGCTAGTCATAGCAAAATTTATGCAAGTCTTGACAACAAAATATTACACCTTGATCGTTCTATTGACATATAACAAAAGCAAAATTCAAGCCCCTAAGGATGACCAAGTTAACAGTAATTGACACAGACAGTAGCTGATACAGATGGCGTCCATGAGGCAAAACCACAGTTAAACACTTAGCATAATAAAGTAGACACATGTACATATCATGTGGTGGGGTTGTGGTGCAACCACACATCCATGAAGGAGGCACCGAGTGTCGAGTCCTTGAGAGGAGTTGGTGTCCCGTCCATCTGCATTGCGTCCTCTGGTTGGACTGGTGGCGCGTTCTCCTCTTGGACTAGTGCAACGTTCTCTGAAGTCCCCAGTGGGCACCTTGGTGTCTCAACCCCTGCTGTGTGAGCTTCTCCTGCTCGGGGGTGGTGGGCACCCTGCAATGCTGATAGCAATTGCAGGAATTGTGGTGGTTTTCCATCCAGAATCTCCAGGCGAAACTGAAGATCATCCAAGTCTTGACGTAGGTCAAAGACCAAGACTTGCAGCAGTGTGAAGCCTGTTTGCAATTAAAATTCTAGGTCGGCGCAGGAGTGAGGCCGTTGAAGTGAACCTTGGCTTGCTTCAAGGCCATCATCCTGAGAATGAGCACCGAGTAGCAGGGCCTGAGGTGACTGGGAGGGTGAGCGGGTCGATGAGTTGGGAGGAGCCACTGGTACTAACTGCGAAGCGGAGGCCGAATTTCCCAGGGGGCCTGGGTTGAATCCCATAGAGGTCCCCGAGAAATCAAGCCACTCCAACCTGTAAGCAAACGATGACGAAAGGGACAGGAGGACGAGGTAGGTGACGAGGAGGAGGAATTGTGGGAGGGTGCATGCGGGGGGCAGAGGGCCAAACGTGGTCAGCTGGGCTGCCATGCCGAGCCTCGTTTGGACTTCCCTCTCTGCCTTGGCATCTCTGAGACACGATGAGGGTGGAAACAACCAAGAGAGAACAATAGCAGACAAAGGAGTTGTTGGGCGGGAGGTCGAGCTCTGGAGAAATCAACCATAAGAGAATGAGGCATCTAAAACAACTGGTGTAATTCATAATAACCGAGGAGTTGGTTCCTTCCATCAAACCAACACACGTGCAGAGTAAAAGCATAACAATGGCGTTGGTCCATTGAGGGGACGACAAGGCAGAGCAGGGCACACTTACATTAATGGCGCCCTGTCTCATGCAAGGTCAAGTTAACTCATGCAAGGTCAAGTTAATAACATTAAAGGTGGCAGGAGGGGGAGGCACACATCTGTCACATGGTTGATGCCATGGTGGCTCTCTCCTGGCTGCTCCTATGGACACATGGTTCCCACTATCACCCCATCTGGGGAGCTGTCAATGGCTAGAGATTTTGTCTGGCATCTCTGAAAGATAGGGTGCATCTAGGGGGTAGGGGCATGACACAAAAGATCCGGTCCCTCCCTATCTGCTCCAATGTTGGCCAAATCGTCTGTAATCTGATTCGCTTTTCTCCTCACATGGGAGGGAATGAAAGCCTAACTGGAACGAAGAAGAGTTGCAATTGTCCTTAGACCGTGAGAAAGTCGCCAACAGGGCGAAATTTGCTTTGGATCTACACCGTTCAGGACTTTCCAAAAGAGGTTGAGAATGACTTGAGAATCTCCTTCCACTATGAGTTTGTTGTAGTTGTGTTTTGTGGCTAGTTGTAACCCTCTTGTTAGCTCCCATAGTTCTGTTGCATTGTTTGTGGTGTGGCCTAAATTGTCTGTGGTGATGAGAAGGATGTTCCCCTAATGGTTTCGAAAAACCACACCAAATCCTGCCGCTCCTGGGTTCCCTTTGGATGCTCCATCAAAGTTTACCTTGATAAAGTCAACTGGAGGGGGGGACCATTGAGAGGGACTGTCCCCTCAAGGAGGATTATGAGGAGGAGGGAGAATACTTTGATTTTTGATGAGTTTCCAGTTATTCATGATGCTTTGCTCTTGGGTGGGGCAAGTTAAGTCCGCCTTAGACCACTGCTGCAAGCTGATTGTTTTTGTTATGTTGTGACAGATCTGGGTCCATCTATGATGCCAATTTCTCTGGGTATTCTTGAAGATCCATTGATTTCTTTCCTTCTAGAGTTGCCAAAGGATAAAACCAGGGAGCAACTACCATATGCGATTTAGGACCGATGACTGAAAAACCACATCTCTCCATTCTTCGATAGTGTTGCTTATGTTGTCCCTTTTACGATCTGAAGTGCACATGATGGTCACACAATGATCCCAAACTTTGGTGATGAAGGGGCAGGTGTTAAGAAGGTGATTCATGGTTTCTGCCTCTGCCAAGCATAGAGGGCAAATGGACGGTCTTGTAAATCCCCTTTTAGTTAGATTATCCCAGGTGAGAATGCTTCTGTGTGCCACCAACCAAAGGAAGATGTTGATTTTTGGCCAGTGTTTCAGAGACCAAATTTTGCACCAGATTTTCCTTGGGGGAGGGGGATTGAGATTGGCCTTTATGGCGTAGGCCTCTTGGATGTTAAAAGTGCCCCTTGGTGAGTGTCCCACGCGCAGGATGTCCTCACCTTGCATGATGAGAATTTTCCGTGCGTTGATCATGTTGTGCCATGGATGAAGGTCCACCTTCGTGGGGTTCGTGGGGTTGTCCCTCCAGTAATATTCCACTTTTGTTAGTCTTGCTTGAGTAGCTGAGGTGCAGAAGGTAATGACCCATTCTTCTTGCGCTAAAACATGGAAATGTTGCCATGAATCGTTCCAGAAGAGGGCAATCTGACCATTCCAGATTTCCCATAAAGCGTGATTGACTACAAGGTGTTGATTTTGCCTAGAAGTTGTCCATATCAGGGAGCCTGGGGTATCTTCATTCCAGCGAATCAGGCTTCTTTCTGTTGCGTTGGGAGTATACTTTCTTCACCAAAGCCTGGCCCAGAGGTCCTAAGGTCTCTTCATCCATCTCCACCAGAGCTTGGCGTTGAGTACTTTATTCAAAATTGAGGGGTCTCTGATTCCAAAACCTCATTGTATCTCAGGTCTGCAAATCTCTCCCAGCTTATCAAAGCAAATGTCTTCCCCGCTTTGAGCCCCTACCAGAGAAAGTTTCTTTGCAAGTCTTTGATAGCATTGAGGATGAAGTTAGGGGCCATAAGGGCTGAGAAGGTATAGACAGACAGAGCTTGCATAATTGATTTGAGAAGGATGAGACGACTGGGGAGGTTGAGAGCTTGATAGGTCCAGGAGGAAAGTCTTTTCAAAAAGGAAGAGAGGAGGCTCTCCCACGAGTTGTTTCTTAGGGCTCTATCCAGGAGGGGGATGCTGAGATACTTGGACGGAAGGGAGCTTCAAGTGAAACCCAGGATTTCTTAGATGTGGAGCTGAATCAGAAAGGGGGTGTTGAAAAAGAAGATCTGGGATTTGTCCTTTTTGATGTCCATCCTGGAAGCCTCACGAGAAGGTTTGGATGATGGATAGGAAAGTATGGGCCTCGTGGATTGTGGGGGAGCCCATCATCGGAGTGTCATCCACAAATTGACTATGAGAGATCGGAGGGTTGATGCCATGCAGGGGCAGCACTTTTATCGCCGTGTTTGCTACCGCAGCCTGAATGGAGCGACTGAGAGCGAAGATAATGAAGAGGAACGAGGAAAGAGGATCCCCCTGTCTGATTCCTCTAGTGGGGGAGAAAAGGCGAGAAGGAACTCCATTGACAAGGATTAAGAAGAAAACCGAGGAGGTGAGGTTCAGGATCCAACCTACCTAGGAGGGGTTGAAACCAAAGGCGAGAAGCATCGCACACATATAGTCCCAACTTAACTTATCAAAAGCTTTGGAGAAATCTTGTTTTAAGAGCATACCTGAAGTGCGGGTCTTCAGTAGAGAGTGGATAAATTCATGAGCGAGGATGACGCTGTCCAAGATCTGTCTTCCCTCCACATACCCTGATTGTTTTGGCAAGATGATGAAGGGGAGGATAGGATTGAGTCACCTTGCTATCACCTTGGTTAGGAGCTTGTAGATGACGTTGCAGAGGGTGATCGGTCGGAATTGCTTGGGGTGGCTCACACGCTCTTCTTTGGGAATGAGGGTAAGGAAAGTGGCGTTGAGGGCCAGGAGGACTTGACCTAAAAGTATGGAGTCTTCAATGATCTCCCAAACTTCCTCTCTGAGCATTGGCCAACAATGATGGAAGAAACCTGAAGTGAATCCATCTGGCCCCGGGGATTTTCCCTTGGGGGTGTCCTGGAGTGCCTGATCAACTTCTTCTAGCGTGACGGGTCGTGCCAGGGCCACGTTCTGTTCCTCTGAGATTAGGGAGGGTATGTGCTGCGTGATATGGGCGATTGCTTGAGTTTTTTCCTTCTGAGGCTCCGTCAAGAGATTTTGATAATAGGTGACCAACTCTTCTTCCATCTCCTCATGGGTGTGCAGGGTTTGCCCATTTTTTGAGATAAGCCGAGTGATACGACTGGCATGTCTTCTTTGGATGGTAGATCTATGAAATAACTTGGTGTTTCTATCACCCTCTTTGAACCATTGGATGCAAGACTTTTGTCTCCATAAGATCTCTTCTTGGGCCTTTCTTTCCTCTAGCTTTTGACTTATTGCCTCTTCCTGTGACTTGAGGTCCTCAGATAAGCCCTTATCTCGGATTTGGCTTTGAATGATACTCATTTGTTCAGTTAGATGTCTTTGGGCCTCAAAGATGTTGCCAAAAGTTGGTGCGTTCTAGGTTTTGAGTTTATGTTTGAAGTTCTTGAGTTTCTGCTGAAACCTGTACATCTTGGAGTTGTTTGACACAACCGCCTCCCTCCACCAGGTGTGAGCGTTCTGCTAGAAGTCTGGGTGATTGAGCCAGAACTGATCCAGTCTAAAGGGTTTTTGCCCTGGAGTTGTCGGGATGTCCAGCGAAAGTTGGATAGGCCAATGATTTGACCCATGGAAGTTGAGGATGCTAGCTTCCAAAACCGTACCCTCCAACATGAGTGAATCTAAGAGAAGGAAATGATCCAGTCGACAGGCTATCTAGTGAGAGCCAGTTATGCGATTTGTCCAGGTGAAGGTGCCATTGGAGGTGTCTGTGTCAATAAGGCCTAAGTTGTCGAATAGGCGATGAAATTCCCCTGACTCTGCTTCAAGACAATGTGTTCCTCCTCTCTTTTCATCCAGGTTACAAATCATGTTAAAATCCCCTCCCAGGATCCATCTGTTCCCCTTTGTTAAAGTGGCCTGATGCTCCAGGCTTCGTAGAAAGGCTTGTTTGTCCCTTGAGTTGGCTGGTCCATAGACATTGGTTAGATAGCCTGGCTTATTGGAGCTTATGAGTCGGTAGGCTGCTGAGATGGACCATTTGGTTATGAAGAAGTTATCCAGAGTGACTGAGCTTGGATTCCAAAGGAGAGCCAGCCCACCTGCTGCACCCATGGCCACCATATAGATACCTTGCCCTTGCTTCCAACAACTGGGGAGGATCTCGCCCATCTCTTCCATGGCACATTTTGTTTCTTGGATCATCATTATGTCTGTTTTTTCTGCAATGATCATGTCCCATAGTAACCTCTGTTTACTACGACCGTTGAGTCCCCTTATNTGTCTTATCTCTTGGATGAGCTTGCTGGTAGATTTTCTCCCTCTTATCTTTTCATCTTTTTGAGATTTGTGTTGTTCTTTCTGCGTGTTTCCTTGGATTCCTAAGCCTGCACTAGATCTGGCAGTGGAGTCGGTTGAGGAGTTGATGAAGATCTTGTGAACTTTTCTCAGTTGATCTGGGGGATGGTATAAAGTTTGTGGTGTCTGTAGGTATGTTCTAGATGCTCCAGGTCTACGCCTACTAGGTCTTGCTCATCGAGTTCCATTTCCGCATCCCCATCTTTTGTCTATGAGGGGTCTAGGGTTGCAGCGGTGGAGATGGTTGGAGGAATTATTTGGGTTTTACCTAGGGCTTCCTGTGCTTTCCCTTTCCATGGATTTTGAGGTATTTTCTCTGTGGATGGGGCTTGTGAGGCGTCCATGCCCTCTGGTTGTTGCTGCAAAATCTCAAATTGGTTGCTCGTGGTCGGCTCCTTAATGGGTTGGGTGGTTGGTCGCCTGCCTCCTTGTCTACGCTTTCCTATCGTCGGGATGAAACCCTCTTTGTCTTTCTTTGCTTCTAGGTTTCCCTCTTTGCTTGGAGTGTTGAGGGGACAGTCCCTGAAGAGTTTCCCATGCTCATGGAATTTTTGGCATCTGAACAGAATGTGCTCATAGTCAATGGTTTGCATCCAGTCTTCATCCTGGTATTCCAGAGCAATGGATCCCAGTAGCGACTTTTCAATGTTCAAATAGACACATATGCGTGCGTAGGAAGTGTATCTCCATTGCTTTGTGGCTTCTGAAGATTTGACATATACTCCGATGGTATTTCCTATGCCCGCCAGGACCTCTTCTAGCCATAACTCCTGTGGCAAGGAATTAGGCCTTAACCAGACTGGGGCGTGTGTGAATTCCTCTGATTCAGGGATAAATTTTTCTGTCCAAAATCTCAGGAAGAGACCCGTCGAGTTAAAGAAATACGGACCGCCATCGAAGATGCGATTTTTGTCCTCTAGGTTGTGCATGATTATGGTGAAAAATCCCTTGGAACCTAGCTGCATATCGAAGTGGCCTTTAGGTTTCCACCATTGATATATCCATTTTACTAGTTCCTTTTCCGAGGGCTAGAGCCCTAGAAATTTATCGACTAAAGCATAGTCTCTCATGTATTGCTTTTGTTCCTCAATCTAGGGTGTGCTTACGATGTATTTCGGGGCTTACAGTGCTTGGGGGATGCATTTCCCCGGTATCCATGGTCGAGTCGTGCTTGTCGCAGCCAGTGCTTTCCCTGAGTCAATGTCCATCTCTCGGTCTTTGAATATGCCCTTGGAAATGAGTTGTGATCTAAGATCTGGGGGAGGCTCGTAGGTTGGGAGCCTGGAGCCTCCTCCGTTGTTTCCTTGTGGCGTTGCATCACTATAGGAGGGGCCTCTTGGCCCTCCCTCACTCGAAATCATTGTGCCCCTGCGAGGGTGGCGTGGTGCACCAGGGAAGAAGCAACCCTAACCCTAGCGCCTAGCTCATTTGATCTAGTATCCTTGACCACAGTACAACCTACTCATAAATGTATTATTATTATTAAAAAGAAGTTTATAAAAAATCTTGTAATTCCTAATAGCAGGAAGATTAGCTTACATAACCGTGATAATGGTGAATGCAGAAGGAGTCTTTAGACAAATAAAACTCATGAGACTAAACCCTCTATGTCTCAAAACAAAAACATATGGTTCCTTCATTGTGCAACGATAGCAATGAATTGAGTCTGAAATTGGTTAACGAAACATATTCAAGAGGGATAGCACTGGTTAGGTGGAAGGATTGTCTGTCCTCTTCAGAGGCACCAAGACGTGGCACATACCTAATCATTGCTTAGTGGAATACAAGTTTAAGTATATAGGGTCATAGATTAATGACTTACACTACGCAGTTAATCCCAAAAATAATATGGAATACAAGTTTTCAACTATGAGTTTAACAATAGATAATTTCTAAGGAAGATTTCATAGTATCCCATTTCATAACTCATGACTTGACGTGAATCAAATCGATGATATAACAGTGGATAAATTCTTTTCATATTAGAATGTAAAATCCATGTACGAGATTGGCATGGTGAATAAGGACGAGCTATGACCCATAGCTTTTGTTATACACACCAAAGTGTATATAAAAATTAGTAATATGTTGTGGAAACAAAAATTCGATCAAGTCTTCTAAATGTTGATAACAAAAGAAAGAAATACAAAATTTAACCTTTGTGAGTATATAAGTCAATATACCATGAGTTCAAGAATCAACCATGGAATTGATAAACATAAAAAGCAAATAGGATAATGTGTGGTAACCATGAAATTCTATGTTGTAAATAAATGGAGAGTGATAGCCTATTGTATACGTAACTTTTAACGATTAAATGCAAAATACTTATTTTGTATAGTTGGTTAAGAAAGATCATTAAGGTGTTGATGTGTTGAAGCTAAAAGAACATAAATTACAATACCTGAATTGAGAGAAGCCTTGACAACATGTTGACATTAGAGTTGAGACTTGACATAAGGTATCAATAAGTCACTAACCTGTCACTAACTTGTTATGGTAGTACCATAACCATTAGAAGCAATAACAAATAAATGATTGCAAAAATGATTGAATATGTTCTTAGAATATAAATTACCAGGAATAATTGAACACAACATGTTATTACGCTTGTATGTTTTATTTTTTTTCTTTTATGGAAGAGGTGGTGTTACAACACACATGCATTCAACCATGAATACTTCATTTAAACATATAAAATATGTCTGAAGGAATCCTTACCCAATTCCTTCATATCACATGCTATTATTAGTTTTCATACCTACATAGTTGACATCATCATCTCTTGATGTTACCTAATTAGTTGATGCCTTATGGATTCTCACATAATCCCTTGATCAACCATATCGACAAGCATCATCTTGTCTTTGTCCTTTACACGAGGTTGTCTACCATAGGCAACTGTATCATCAATATCTTCAACCCTCCCTCAACATGCAACTTCCTCATTGCAATATCCAACATTCCAGATAAGAGTTGACCTCATCTATATGTTTAATAACAAGCATCAACCTCCTTTTGCAAAAGCCATTCATTAGTGAGTAACACAATGGCATCATTTACCTTGTTTCCCCAGTATCCTTCTCGGCTAGGTTAACAAACATTCCCAATATGACAACAAACAAATCCAAATCTTGGTCACTCGATGGTTCACCCCTCTAACTAAAACTACAGGATCCATTCACTGATGATTCCGAGCTGGTGTCTTTTCCTGTGTACTTGCTTGAAGAAAAGAGATGACATTGAAAAAGAGGGTAGTGATCAACAATCAACGAAGCCATTTTATCGATTCCTCCACAATCTGCCACTTGGTGACAACCAATGGGATTGTATTCGTCAGATTCATAAGGACCTCGATAGCTGAAAGGAGGAAATCACAAAATAAAGTGTCAGCTTCAATCCATTTCCTATTGGTAAGTTCATTCTCATAATCATATTGCTCTTGTCCATTGATCAAGTCCACGATAGCATCAGAAAAATGAGGTACATCCTCTATATCGAACTTGACATTGGTATTGTTGGCTAAAACACTAAGAAAATTCTCAAAGAACCTAAGTACACAGGTTGTAGCTTTTACAATGTAATTGTATTCAACTTTAGATCCCCTTAAATATGATTGCACATTCTGCAACCTTTTAAAATATCAGCTAAATCAAGAAACCAAACTCTCATAATAAGTTGTCCAAAGTTGACTACGACTTCTTCCAATACAGGAGCTATGACAAAGATTGATATACATAAATCTCCCCTTCAATTCTTGATCAACATTTCTATAATTTTGGTATAATTCCCATCAAACCTTAATAATAAAGCACCTCCTTTGTAGGTCCATTAGAGTGCTTGGGTGAGTTTGAAAGGGAAGAATAACAATTGTTTACTTCATTACCATCAATGCTACTAGCATGGTTGGTGCTAGAAGTGTCATTATGCTAGGAATTAATACCAAAATTACCAAACATGAGGTTAATAGGATCTTCCTTTCCAATCTGTAAAGGTTCATACATGAGACTCCCAACACAATTATCACTTCCACAATTAAAAATTGGTTTACCATTACTATCTATTATGTCGAATGGCCATGCCTCTGCAATAGATCCACCCATATTACCAAATTCCATGAGACACTAAGAAGAGCCTTTTCTTTGAATAAGCTTAAACATACCCTTTGAGCTAAATGAATCTGCAGCACAAACGTTATGATACTCTTCATCTACTACCTTGATTGTATTTGTTGCTTGATGATAGAGGTGTTCACTTGCCTCTCTTCTACGTAAACAATCAATATCGTAGCATGTATAGAGGCCACACTTTATCCACATTAGTATTATTGACCTTTGAAACTATATGTTTGTCAACTTGTTTGCACATGTAATCTTGGATTGCCCGGATATTACGAATGTACTTAACATACTTGTTCTTTGCAAGATCTAAGGTCATATATTTTGCACAAATGGAAAATTGCTCAAAATGCTTCTCTTCATTTGCAATGTAGATCATAAATGGTATAATTGATCGATGTCTTTTCATGAGGTCTATCATGAAGTTTAGACTCATATGCACACCTTCAACTGCAACAGATTCCTTCCTTTCTTTCCACACACTAATTAACCTGTCAATACTTTCGATCACCATCTCACTTTTGTGTCTTGTACCCCTCAATAAGCATAGATTTGTGTCCAACTACTTTTCCACCAACATTATCTTCAAGATCATAAAGGCCATCTTTCTTGTACCTCCAAAATTATTGGGGCTAACCTTCCCCCACCCCATCGACCCCAAACCTAGAGGGCAAGGCCAATAGAGTTGAGTCGGGAACTAGACTAAAATGGGAGCCCTTATTGCTATCATATTCCTTATCATCTCCCACCTTCCCATAAACAAGCTGAGATACAATAATCCTCCCATCATTGACAAAGCCAATAACTCCACTTTCTTCTAAAACAGCCTCAAGCAATTCACCACTAGTCTTATAAGACACCCAACCCCCTAAGTACCTTTTTAAGGGATGGTGTATTAAATTTTTGTTTTTCCTCAACCATCTCATAGCTTCATCTAGAGGCTACCATCTTGTTATGCTCGTTAAGATATTTCCAACAACTATAACTGTAGTCAGAGCTAAGCTCTGGATCATGAGTTATAACCTCCCAAAGTTTCCAGACTTTCATTTATTGAGTCCATCTTCATGCCACGTGGCAACTACATTGTTCCCCATCACCTCATGCCATCCGACATGGAATCGACGTGGCATCTCACCCCTTGACTCATGGATCCACCATGACACGTCACATCACCATAGGGTACAATTGCTCGCCCAACCATGTGTTAACACCTGGCCATTCTTAATAACCTTATTACTGTTAATTAACCCTTATTTAATTTAAAATCTCATGCATTATTCTATTTTGACTTGGTTTAATTTACATGCCCAGTAACATCGAGAAATTACTCTTTCTTTTCCCTCTCGAATTCCACGTCTCAAAATGGTTTTTTGTGCTAATTAAATATCCCTCTTATAATGATTATCTTATGATATAATCTAATTGATTATATTATAATATAATTACAATTAATTATATTATATTATAATATAATTAATTAGACTATATTACACTTAGGTTTATTAACCTGTTTAGTATATTTTATCAATATAGTACGTTAGGATTTCAGACCCCGAACGTACCATGCAACTTATTCTCCTTACAAAATCTATTGGAGGGGATTAAATATTAGTGCTTAATATTATAATACCTCAGGCCCTCGGACCTGAGATTTCACACATCATTCACGTGCACCCTTCTCATTTCTCTGGGAGTCAAACTCTGAAAAGGGATTTGATATTAATATATTTATACATACATTGGGAAAGAAAGGGAATTATAATATATTTAATATTAAAATACCTCAGGCCCTCAGACCTAAGATTTCACACTTCATTCATGTGATACCTTCTCCTTTCTCTAACGACCAAGCTCGAGAAAGGGAAAAGGAAATTATATCTCCGATGGCCAAGCTTTGGAAAGGGAAAACAAAATTATATTTTATTTAAGATTGTAATACCTTAGGTATTTCACACGTCCTTCACGTGCACCCTTCTCATTTCTCCGAAGGCCAAGCTCTGAAAAGAGATAAGGAATTATATTTTATTTAAATTCATAATACCTTAGGTATTTCACACATCCTTCCCATGTACCCTTCTCATTTCTCCGACGACCAAGCTACGAAAAGAGATAAGGAATTATATTTTATTTAAATTCATAATACCTCGGGTATTTCACACATCCTTCTCGTGCACCCTTCTCATTTCTCTGATGGCCAAGCTTCGAAAGGGATAATGAATTATATTTTATTTAAATTCATAATACCTCAGGTATTTCACACATCCTTCTCGTGCACCCTTCTCATTTCTTCGACGACCAAACTCCGAAAGGGATAAGGAGTTATGTTTTATTTAGTTTCATAATACCTCAGGCCCTCATACCCGAGATTTCACACATCAATAATGTGCACCCTTCTCATTTCTCTGAAAGCCAAGCGACTCGTGTAGAGCGAAATTCCTACTCTAGGGAACTAGGTAAAGTTTATTTCCTTGCACAGAAAGGGGGGAAATTCCGATCTTTCCATTTCTCACGCACAAGACAAGAATTCATAGTTTTTAATCTATGAATTTCTAACCTTATTGTTCCATTATTAAGACATTTGATGTTCCATTATTAAGACATTTGAATGATAACTTTGGAAATTTACCCGGGGTTACCAGTCTTTACCTTCCATGCAAAATTTGTTCAAAAAACATATAATTACACACACACACACATATATAAACTCATGCAATTTATTTAATTCAATTCTTTTCTAGAACTTTACATTTCTTGGAAATAAAATCCTCCATGGTAAAACTATGTTTTTACTAGGAATTACTATTCTCCTATTTTTATGCAATTCTTTGCTATTTTCATGGAATAGTTAACATCCTCAAATCTTTTCCTTTTGGACATAAATCTACTGTATAAATGTAAAAATTCATTTCTTACCAAATACTCATGAACTTAATTAATCACAATGCATCAAATTCTTAATTTCTTTTTATTTCAAATTAGGAACTTGAATTTTATTTCTCCTTCTTTCTTATCATTTATTTTAAAATACTTTGCCTCTCTCCAATATTTGGCTTATCCTTTCTCTCTAATTCTGAAGCCTAGCATATTTCCCAAGCCAACAGAATGGCCAAGGTCAACTGACCAGTCTTCAAGTTTATATCAACAATTGCATTCCCTATTACCGAGTTGTTATGTGAAGGCTTTAGTGGCTTAGTATTTTATTAATAAAGTAGGGATTTGTTCATATAGATTACTATAAGTTACCAACCAACACTCTGTTCGTACTTTGAGTGACAATCAATTACCAACAACTTCCCTTTCCAAACAGAGACAGGTAGAAATCCAACAATAGAATATGTTTTTCCAAACCTTATTTCAGATTTCACAGTTAGACAAACAATTAGAGTGACAATTCCACCATTTGAAGAGAATAACAAATTCAACAAATAACTAACCCACACATTCCATAATGGTAAATAAACTTGTCATGGCAATACAAGACACATAAAACACTTATCTGAAATTTAGAAATTGTTGGCAACTGCTGAAGGATCTACCACTTTCCACCCAACCATAAGCACAAGTTCACCAGTTATCTCTACAACTGGCCACCCCCTATCCAGAATATGATGCCACGAGGGGAAATTCTTTTACTCAACATATGAGAAAAAATGAAGGCCACTCTCCTTCACCTACATGAACTCAGCAAGCCAAGTCTTCAATCCACCAAGCAAGGGGGCTGCTCTTGCCACAAAGGGCTTCACCAGATGTCGTACACAACATAAGGGAGGCCTTTCACTGTCCAACAGTCCCTCAATGACCTCCACTCTTAGTTCATTCGTGATTGCTCAACCAATCACTAAAATTTCGTAGCCTTGTTTATCAACTTGATTTGAAGACAACTGCCATCAGTTCATGCACCCAAAAAACATATTTTTTCACTTCCCTATGCTTTCTCAAAACTAGAAGAGTTTCTCACACTCCTCTCCACTCAGATTTTGGTCCCTAGACTCAATTGTGTGTGTCCTCTCTCCTTTGCCCATGATTTTACTCTTTTTCTTGCCTTCTACAACGAGTTTTCGTGGGTCAAATTCCTCGATTCACGGGTCAGATTAGAAACTTCCAGATGGGTACTATGCCCATTCTCTCATTGATTTCTAAGGAGTGACTGGTAAATAATTTTTTCTGGGGCAGAGGATAGTTATGGGTTTGAACATTTTTAATTCAGTAGAGTACTACCTGCTAGGGATAATCTCAACCAGTCATGGTTCCCCTCACCATTCCTTCTAATGACATCATAAACCGCATAGGCAACACCTTTGACAATTATTCAACAGTTTTCATTTTATTTACTAACATAAATATTCATGATACCTTCTTTAGAAAAGGTTCAACATTTCCCAAAATCCACACATAACAGATCTGTCCATAGTTTTCTAGCAATAATATAATTATATTTACAAGCTGGGGAAAACAAGGGTATTACAAGTCCCATTTAAGATTCCATAACCTTTGAACACAAGTGAAAAAGTACTAAGAAGGACTAGGTCATTTAATGGCATACCTAGCTTTGGAGCACAAATTTATGGATATGGCCAATTGATCTTACACTGTGGCTCCTTACTTAGGTTGACATCCTTGTTCATTTTTTTTGGAGAAACCACCCTTTCAGGAACAATTGGTAGGTCTTCTTTTGCCAATACCTTTGCACACTCCATATCGAGATCAATAACATGATATGACCCCACTTCAATGGGTGCCTCTATGACTTCATCACCACCAAAAGTAATATAAACAACCTTCAAACCCTCCACATGACAAATTTCCTTTCCCCTTGATCTCTTACCATGAAAGGGTAGGTCAAATTCTTGATACTAATGACCATATTGATGTCATATCCAGCGTTTGAACGACACACCACTATAATCCAAAAATCTCTATGCAGGTAAAATTACCCTTTATCAAAACCATTTTAGATGCAAGTCCCTCTCTCAAATCAATGCTCACCAGGATGTGAGCTATGGGCAATTCCGTGGAATTGAAAAAACTCACATCTGCTTCATAAAAACCCCTAATATGTTTCCAATCTCCCTAAAAACCTCATAGGTCCCAAACCCAATAGGTAGCCTTGGAAGCTTTACCCACACTAGGGTAAGGGTCATCTTTCTAGAGAAGACATCGAAGAAAGGAGACCAAGGTTTTATATATATCATAACCAATCCCCACTTCCATACATACTTCATTACTAATTTCACATCCTCCTTTATTCGAAAAATAAACCCCATCCAACACCTTACCAACACAAATACCTTCAATAAATATCCTAATAATGGTTTCCAAGTATCATCCACCCAAACCTTGAGGTTTCCCACACCTATCCCGCGACCTTGGAACCTGCTAGCCAAAGCCTTTGTAGCAAAGTCTATGACTTCATGCATTTTCATGTCGTTACCCATAACCGATTTAATTGCTTGTGGTTTTTACCTGATACAATTTTTCTTTTTGATTCTCCATTAACACCAGATGCTTTGATCTTAGCCCCAAGATCAATAAGAATCTTGTTAAAAAAACCACCACCACCACTAGAAATTTGAGGACACAAAACCCTTTCCTCACAAACAGCAAAGCTCTCCACTTGTGTCGACTATGGGTGACAAAAGAGGTCCTATCGGTAATTACTTCTTTTAGTGGTCAACCAATCCTCTCAACAAGTCAAAACACTACGAGTAAGACTTGAAACCCTCACACGCAATCGACACATTCACCCCTAAAAACCCTAATTCCGTGCCTATGTATCCATTAAAGAGTTTCAAAGAGCAGTCTATAAAGGAAACTGAAGGTGCGACAAATGAAAAACCATTTGAATGTTACAAAGGCACACTGGAAGAGGAAATGTTAAAACCCACTTGAAATCTTGCCTCAGTAGATGGGACCCTGGTTAATACAACTTGACCCATATATGCTAGTACCTGACAAGGACCATAAAGAGTCTTGTCACATCTCACCATCCTCGAGACTTCCATTGAAGAACCCACAATATATCCATTTCCTAAGTTCATTGAAACCCTAAGAAGAGACCTGAGAGGCCTATAAAGAGTTGTTGGACTACATCACAATCTTGATGAAGACCATAAATGCAAACCTTTAGATATATTAGATCATATATTAATTTTATTATTTTGAACATTTAAAAAAAATCATTTATACATATTTCAATCTTTTTTCAATTTAGTTTTATTTATATATTTTAATTATTATGATATTCATTTTTTATTTATTTACAAGGATCTCAATTTTTTTGAATTTAGTTTATTAGTAAATGAGTTGTAAATTCTATTTGCTACTCTCCATGAAATTAGGTATTGGATAATATATGGACAAAGTCAACCTTTCTCATGAGTTGTTTTTTTTAAGACCTCTATAAAGTAAGTAAAGTTTCCTAATCAAAATTCCCATCAATTAAAAGGAACTAATTTTTATTAATAAAATTGATACCAAATTTAAAAAAAAATTCAATTTTTTTTTATCTACATATTAATTTACTCTATTCAATATTTATATTTTCATAGTAATCTAAAAAATATCCATTAATATTACAATTCTTTGAGTATTTTTAATTAAGTAATTTATTTTTTATAAATTATAATCTCTCAGAAAAAATCTCATCTATAAATAAAATTAATGATATAAAATATTTTTCAAAATTTTTCCCAAAAAGGAGACTAAAAATAGTAAAAGTTCATGAAAACTATTAATTAATGATTAAATTAATAATTTTTTTAATTCTATTTTTCCGGATGATTCTTTCTTTTTATTCATTGTTTCTTCGTGATCTGAGACGGAATTCCATGAACAAATTTCACTCCATTAAAGGATAACTATAAATCCAAGCAAAGTTCCAGCAAATTTAGGACCGAATTTTCGAAAAAGAGGGCGTAAGTTTGTGTACCGATAAAAAATTTCATTAGTTCACCTCAAAAACCCTATTCACATTCCATAAGAACACCTTTCGCCTCCTTTAATGAAGTCGTCGCAACAAAAGAATTGTTTGAGTCGGTGAGGCCATCAATGAAAGCAAGGGTACTTTTCGTTTGAAGGGTTCTAGGGAGGGTGTGCCCTTCTCAAAGCTCGGGCTTGGAAAACTTATTTATATTCGAGAGTCCCATAAGAGAGGCAGCATAACACCCGTCCGATCAGATGGCAGAAATAGAGTCCTGATCGTTGGATCTGGTGGAGATCTGTAGAATTTTTTATTATAAAGAGGGTGGAGTAATGATCTGAGGTTCTCTCTCGGTTCTGTGATGTGTTTGTTTGTTGCCTCTGTCAAAGAGTTGCAATAGCAAGCAGCAAAGGAGCCCTTTTTGAGAAGGTGGGCAAGGGGGGCTTTAGGCGGTTTTGCCAGATCTGGCGGCCCATCTTTTTTTTTGTAACCTAGCCACATCTCATGTAGGTGCGCCGCTCTGTTCTCGAATCTTTGGATATACCCTCCCACATATACATATTCTTTTTTTTCTTCTTCTTTAGATTCAACCCTAATATGGGTTCTTTGCACTGAGCAGTATATATTTTAGAGGGTTTAAGAAGGGTTTTTATCCTCCAAGAAGGCCGGTTTTGGGAAGCAAAGCTTAGTTTTTTTTTGAAAGGAGCAATGGATTCGGATCATGGCAAGATTTTTATCGGAGGAATATCATGGGACACCTCTGAAGATAGGCTCAAGGACTATTTTGGTAACTACGGCC
Organism: Picea engelmannii; assembly: GCA_009831015.1. Lineage (NCBI taxonomy): Eukaryota > Viridiplantae > Streptophyta > Pinopsida > Pinales > Pinaceae > Picea > Picea engelmannii. The sequence goes on from ML832633.1 coordinate 46,222, forward strand.
AGGTGGTCGATGTTGTCATTATGAAAGACAGGACTACCGGTCGAGCAAGAGGTTTTGGGTTTGTGGTCTTTGGAGACCCTTCTGTTGCAGATCGAGTTATTCAGGAGAAGCACACTATTGACGGCAGAGCAGTAAGTATATTGACCCTTCCTAATCCCTTCTTCTTTAATCAAAGTTAAATAAATGCAAATTTGGAGTACCCCATCTTCCAATTAGTTTCATTAGGTTTTCTGTCTGAAATCAGCTGTCTTTAAAGCCTTTTTTTGTACCATTGGAAACCATGGTAGGCTCAGCCCCTCTAGTTAAGTTTAAGGGTCACATTCTGCTTTCAAGCATGTACTGTTTGTGCAGTTCATGCAGCATCTTTGAAATCATGATCATGGTTAGACAATGTAGTTTGGTGAACGCTATGCGATTGTGCCTTCTGGCCTTCGTTTCTCTTGTGCTTTTTGGTTGTTGGGCATTTTCTAATGAGCTGAGCATTATTGATTCCAGAGATGTTGTGGTTGTGACTTCAAGATGCGAATTTATTTTCTGCCGTCCACAAGACCACAGCCTTTTCTTATACTTATAGGAACTACATAAACTAAATATTGAACCAGGTTTAATAACTGAGCCTTATTCTAAGTTATTAGTATTGAAAATCTCACTTTAACAAAATGTTATCAATGAATAGTCTTCTGAGTATACTGATCAACTCATCGTCTCAAATGTGAATCTTTCCAAGACATTAGAGTTACCAAACCTAAATAGTGAAGCACCACCATTTTCTATAGTTTCAATGTCCCACAAATGTAAGTTTGGAATTACATAGATTTTCCATACTCTAATTGTAAGTTCTAAAATTTTCTTGGATTTTAAAATATTAACATTGATGTATCATTAATCTGTAGTATTGGGAGATTTTTTGTACTCTTCTTTTCCAGTCTCTTATTTTGAGAAGGGGCCTAACAAATTTGCCTCATCAGTGTCTTAGGTCTTAGTTTTTGGTGCTTGGGTACACTTATCTGTTGGCAGGTGCCTATATTTTATATTCGTGTTGTCAATCTCTTATGGTTAATTTCATGTTAATTTTTTTGGCAATACCACTGAAGTACTCACTCAAATGCTAGGCTTATCTATATATTACTTGGAACATTTTCTAGCCTCCATATATACCAAAATCTCAATAATGAATAGCTTGCATAGACAGGCGTGTCAAGGTTCTCAACCTTGAGGAATCTTAATAATCATTTTTTGAATCTCAATCCATACTTGTTTCTACACTCACAAGCTCTTCAGCCAACTCGTTGAGCACAGTGATGAATGTGCCTCCACCAAAAATGTTACACATCTTGCTTGAGCAAGGAGATAGTATGTTAGCCGAAGAAGTGATTTTATCCTCCCAAAAAATGTGTCTTCCTTACCAAGCACATTCACATAAAAACGCAATACACTGGGAATTGTCACTGTGTCCTCCTGTTAAGTACTCAACTGACTTCTGTTAAAATGATCTGCTAACACTTACATGTGACACTACCTAGTAACACCTGACAATTGCATTTGTTAATTTTACAAAGTCTTGATAATGTCAATATCTCATTTCTGATATTCCCATAAATTTTTGAGGTTTTTAGTTTTTGTCTCTACACCTTCCAAAATTGTGTCTTATTATTAAAGCTAGCCACAGTCATCGCTTAATGCTGTAAACTATTTTAGCATCAATAAACCACACTTAGGTTTTGACTAACAACTTCCAGAACACCAAAAATGTCAAATATATAATTTTCTTGAATCTTTTAATGTAGGCGTTTAAAATTTGAAAGTACTTTCCTAGGCTTTTTTATTAGAATTATTGAATCTACCAGATGTGATGGGTTCCATAAATACCATAACATCCGAAAGATCTCAAATTTACTATTCATATTGTTATCCTCAGAAGATGGTCACTGTATATAAAGTTTAGATAACTGCTTGCTTCAAGTGTTTCATCTCTCCATCATGGTCATCTCTTGTGAGTTCTGAGAATATATTAATAGTAAGAACAATGCTCAAGTCTTTAAATGAATCGTTTTTTCCCAGTCTTAATCCCTATCAGTCTGAAGCAACCAAAAAGTGTGCAAACTACAACATTCTGTCATTCAAAATGTCTGCAGTTACTGTGTTTAGATCACTATGCATCTTGTCCCTCAAAATGTTGTTCAATTTCTCTAATCGTGCCTAATATACATCTTCCATCTGTTTCTGGTTCAATTAATGAAGGATGGTGTGGGTGCTTCCTCTTTCAGTGTTTTCTTCTTGTTGGCTCTTTCACTGTAGTTACTGTGTCTACATCGCTATGCACATTGGCCTTCAAAAAGTTGTTCGATTTCTCAATCATGTGTTATATACATCTTCCCATCAGTTTTTGGTTGAATTGTTGAAGGGTAGTGTGGTTGCTTCCTCTTTCAATGTTTGCTTGTTGTTGCCTGTTTGATTGCAAGAGGTTCACATGGTTAGTTTTTTCCTTGCTTAAGTAGTATAGTTGTGCGTAGGTTGAAGCTAAAAGGGTTGTACCAAGGGATGAACAACAAAATGTTCAGAGGACTAGCAATATGGCAGGACCTAGGACTAAGAAGATTTTTGTTGGTGGGTTAGCACCCACTGTTACTGAGGATGACTTCAGAAAGTATTTTGAGCAGTTTGGTAATATAACAGATGTAGTTGTAATGTATGATCACACTACACAAAGGCATCGTGGTTTTGGGTTTATTACTTATGATTCAGAGGATGCAGTGGATAAAGTTCTTCAGCAGACATTTCACCAGCTCAAGGAAAAGACCGTGGAGGTGAAGCGGGCCATTCCAAAGGACATGTCTCCAGGAAATACAAGAGGTTCTGCAGGACGTGGAGCTAGTTATGGTGCACCATATATGCAAGGCGGCTATGGACCAACTCCTGTTGGGGCTTATGGAGCACGCCCACCTATTGCAGGTACCGGATATCCTCCATATGGTGCAGCACCTGGCTATGGACCTACTGGGTATGGAAGTACACCAGGTTATGGGACAAGTATGAATGGTGGATATGGTGCAACACCTGTATATGCAGCAGCTGCAGGTTATGCAGGAGGTGCAGCAGGATCTTATGGCGCTGGATTTAGCAATGCACCTGGTAGCAATACATATGGTTCTGGAACTGCTGGTTATGCTGCTACTCCTGTACCTGCTCAATATGGAAATGCTCCTGTTGCCAGAACTGGCTGGGGAGCTACTGCTGGCTCCCCAGGATATGCAGCAGGAGGAGCAGGTTCTTGGGGTTCAGCAGCCCCTTCAGGACAGCCTTCCGGAGCTGCTCCTGGCTATGGATATGCAAGTAGTGATGCTGCCTATGGCAGCAGAAGTGACAGTGGTTACATGCAAGCAAGTAGTGGTTATGGGCCTCCTGCTGGCGGAGCTAGTGCAGGAAGTTATGCAGGAGGATACGGGGATACACATGGTAATGCTGGTTATGGAAACTCATAGAAATCACTTATATTTCAAAAGTGTTGTAGTGCCAGGGGCACTACAGCAGCGGGGCATGGTAAGAGAAGATTGGTACCAATTGCAGTGCTTTCTGTATTGATGGATCTAGTTATTTGTAATTGCAGTATATTTCTTTCTCCAAATTACTATGAAAAGGAGATTATTTGAACTACTATTACTCTCTTGTATCTTTTTCTTAAAAATGTTTTTGTAGTGCCAGCTAATGTCTTTGCAGGTGATAGCTTCAAGAGAAGAGTTTGCAGGCATTGGCTAAGCCATTTTATGTGGCTCTGCTTTTGCAACCATGTATGTTAGTTGTACGAAATCTTAGTTTAGATTTCAGGAGACTAGTTAGCTCAGTAGGGATTCACACCTCATTGATATGGGTTTTGGCACTTTTAAGAATATCTTGAAGTTTCCTATTTTTGAAGGGTTGTTGTAGGCATTTAAATTTCACAAATTATTGTAAACCAATATCTTTTATGTTAATTTTTGATTGATGTTGAGTATGGAGATGTTTCACTTTGTATTACTTTTTTATGACCATGCATTGGTCTCAGGTTTTCCCTCCACCTTACTGTAATGTCAAATCAATCTTACGAAGCAATGTATGAAATTTGTTCTGTTTAGGACGATGCACAATTTCTAGGTTTATATATGTTATTATTTTAGTAAATTTTGTTCATTCTTCAGATATGCATATTGGCATGGGCAGAGCTGATTTGAGAGGCCAAACTTATAGAGTACTCTGTAGGTCTGTTCAGATTAGCTTAAAAGTGTGTAAATATGAAATAATAAGTTTTTATTTATTTTTGTATGTATGTGCTTGATTCTATTAAATTTCTGGAATGTCATGAACCGACTCTTTGGAATTTTCTACTCTTGACTAATTAATGTAGCTTACGTGCTTTTGCTGTGTTGGGATTGCTACTCCCGGATTTTTGTATATGGTATTGTTTTGAAAACTTTTACACTAGCATTATGTTTTGTGGTAAATACTAGATTTTAACATGTTTAATGGTAAATTTGAATTTTAGACAAATCACTTTCTGGGGTAATCAAAGAACGGTTTTTGCATTATTTTTGGTTGGTACCATCTTGAAGTGTTGAAAACAGAATTGGCAGACATAATCATGTTTCCAAAAAGTAAAATCCCCATAGCAGCAGATCCTGCACAGGAAATCAACTTACGTACAGATAAAATATTGACATAACATGAGTATCACAACATACAAAACAATTGTTAAGATGATACGCTTCTTTATGTCTGTCTGTCAGGATTTGTCAATGCTTATTGATTGCTTTCATTTTGGTATCAGAATGATATTATTGTCTGGTATCTTAACGATATTACTGTGTACATACCTTCTAACCTGTATAGAACAGAGGATCATTGGGTAGATTTAACATGCAAAAGACAGTGAGGGGTCTCTTAGTGTGGATATCTAGTGAAGATACAAGATGTTTATTATGATGTAGTCTTAATTGGTACTTGTAAATGGTTTAATCCGGAAGCGTACTGTGAATTTTGATGCACATGTTCACCGTATGGCTTTGAGATTCAGCACTATTTGGGTGTTCCGTATTTCCCTTTTTGGTGTAGTCCCAAGTCCCAAGAACTACTATTTTTAATTTCTGGTAAAGGGAATACTTTGGTATGGATTCTAATGTGGTGACATATATGCGTATAGCTGCCCCAGTAGTTGCTTTTTAAGATCCATGAACAAAGCAATAGTTTGTTATGCATTCTACATGGGACTTTTTTCGTTCTGACTTCTTACTGGTCATACTCTGCTTAAGATATTAAAGTACTACTCTTGATATGTTTGTTGAACCATGACAACATTCTTTAGCAAATGGATGCGTGTCTTATCAGTTTGCCATATTGCAAAACTATTTTATGGCCCAAGTAGCAAATACTGAAGCTATAACTGTTATATGTTCCTTTTTCTAATCATAACCAGTTGCAGATATTTGATTTCCTACAAAAATGCTTGCTTTGTGTTCTGCCGCACTTCATTTCTCTCATTTGCTTTTGGTCCTTTGTCTTGCTTGCTTGTCTTGTTGCTGGCAATTGATTTCCTACAAACATGGCTCTCCATTTTTTTCTTTAATTTGCTTTTGGTTCTTTGTCTTTTGCTTGCTTCCCGTCTTCTAGTTGTAGCTGTTGAGCATCTCTTAAAGACTGCAATCCTTTGACAGACTTAGTATTTTATTTTATGTAAATTACCTGTTTTTCTTACACATGTAAGTATCTACGCGGAATGGTTTATGTGTAAGTATCTACGAGGAATGGTTTACCTCACCCTATTTTCAGAATGTCCAGCGCCTAATTCCCAATATCTGTCCAGCACCTAATAATGGGCCTAATTCCCAAAATCTGTCCAGTGCATAACAATGTTATTTCACTCGGAAGATAATCTAAGTAACCTTTCACTCTGGTCAGATGGCATGATACTGATCATGTGTGCTAATGACCCATGGTATGCGGTGCTAAGCCTTTTTGCGCAGCTCGAAAGCAAATTATGGCGATTTTTTTTAAGTCGGCATGCTAACATTTATTTGAACCTGGAATCAAAGACTTTTACAGTTTCTGATAGTGTTCCTGATTTACTTCCTAGAACTTTTTTACGTCGTGCAGTTGCAAATAGTTATTTTATTTTAATTCTTTCACATATTAGGCAGTGCAAAAGAACCCTTACCAGTTGCAAATTGTTATTTTAATTTAATTCTTTCACGTATTAGGCAGTGCAAAATAGGCATTATCAAGGTATGTATGTTTCAGGTTTTGTTTGCAATATCATTTAATATATAATACACAAATCATGATTAGATTAGTAACATGCAAGTATTATGGTTCATAACATAGGG